>CAUYRH010130961.1:0-13385 GCA_963574655.1 Perodicticus potto | reverse complement strand
GCAAAGTATGTTCTTGATCCAATGAGTTTGATGTCCCTTCTCCCTCTGCTCATGCAATATCTGATCAATTCCCAACCAAAGGATGTTCCAATATAAATTAATGAGCTTTTGAATAAATAAATGTTCCACTGCAGTCAAAATGAGCATTCAGAAGACTATAGTTATAGCTCAAATTCACATTTTTCAATGCCAAAATGTTCTGGCTTGCTCTGCAAGTGAAGAAAAGGATCCAAACCATATAAATTTAAGCAAATGAGCCAAAACAATTTGTTTCTTTAGACGATTAGATAAGATAGTAAGCCAAAAATGCTCCACAATCAAGTTGGTGGAGAAGCAAACACACTGTCTTTATTAGCAGTTTCCTTGCAGATTTTTACTTGAGCTAATGAACATCTTAATAGCTGGGAGGAAAACAACTCAAACGCTGAAGACTCAGACCTCTGCCAGCAAGAGCTGCTGTGTAATTGGGGACGGGCAGCCGCTTATATTGCTTTTCTTCATTTTTAGCCTGAAGTGGTTCCACTGCCCTCTCTCCCTCTGCCTCACCCACCCTCTAAAATCCTGGAAGTGCTGTTTTTGGAAGGAAATCCCACACAGAGCTTCCAGCAGGCGTAAGACATTATCCAGTTGTGTATATGCCAGTTGACCAGCAAAGAACATCTGGAGCGCAGCTGGAGGAATGTCACGTGCAAGCTGGGAGGGCCAGGAACGGCTTGCTGGGGAGCAAGGGGGAAGCGCCAAGCAAATGGCAAGTTGCATACTATACATTTTACCAGAGCAAATTTTCTGTGAACAAATTGCCATTGTTCAAAGGCAAGCTGCTTTCCCCTTTGTCCTGGCTCTTTTCATCATACTAATTACTTGTAAAAGGCACTGTGCACAGTTCTTGGGGGATTACATGTTCAATGAATGCTAGTAATGGCTACTTTCTGCTGTGTTGTTATTATATTAGGATCATCCCCCGCGTGTGGTCACTGGATGTCCCAGAGTCAGTGGCCTGGCTGAGTTGTGAGCGTCAGTGGGAAGCCAGGAGCCCAGGTAGTGCTCATGTGCTGCGTGATTATGAAGGCACGGTTTGGTTTGGAACAATAGAGCTCTCTCCCTGGGGGCATCCAGTGAGGGAGGGAGGAGAAATTTGCAACTGGAAGGTACGGTTCCCTGTTCTTTGACAAACTGACCTCCAGGTCACAGACCACAGGGTAACCCCTCTGAGGACAGGCACAAGTCTGTTTTACTTCTACCTGGGAACAGTTAGTGAGACCAGAAAGTGTTAACATTTTCATGCAAGACAAGTGATTGAAAGACCCACTGCAGACCTAGAGTTGAGGGCATAATTATAAAGTTAATATTTTCTTTCCTATTGGAAAGATCTGGATAAATGGTAGTGGTGGGATTTCCCTGCAACCTGCACCTTCTGCAGACTCAGTGCCCCCGTGCCTTTGTGTGATGTTGCATTATTTGCAAAAGACAAGCAAAAAAGTAGGGCTTTTTGGGGTTTTTTTTGAAAGTGGTTTTGAATTTGATATTCTGAAAGCTACTGGGAATGTATCAGGTGCCTCCTAAGGACAGGTATAAAGACAAACTCAATTGGGCAGATGTAACAGCAGCCACGGTTCCTGACGTCGGGGTGCAGGAGAATTGTGGGGGGAGAAGGTGGTGTTGGGGATGACTGCATTTCTGTATTTGTTAAAAATGCAGGTTTCTGGGTGGTGCTCCAGAAAGTCTGGTTTTATAGTCTGGGCCGGGACACTGGCAATTTGCACTTGAACCTGCAGATTTGTAAAG
Source organism: Perodicticus potto (assembly GCA_963574655.1). Classification (NCBI taxonomy): domain Eukaryota; kingdom Metazoa; phylum Chordata; class Mammalia; order Primates; family Lorisidae; genus Perodicticus; species Perodicticus potto. The sequence goes on along the minus strand of CAUYRH010130961.1, from coordinate 11,600 downwards.
AGACAAGGAGCCCAGGGCTGAGAGGGTGAGCACCTGTGAAAATGGAATGGCTTGGTTTACATGGGGAGAATTTGGTGCTAGGAAATAAAATACTATATAGTGGATACGATCCCGGAATCTGAGATGTCACATGTTGAACAAGAACCTCTTCACCCCGGTTGTGGGGCTAGGACTTGAGGGACAGCGGGGCTCAGCCTCGTGGTCCCCACAGGCTCTGGGTTCAGGTCACAACCCTGTGTGACTCTGGGCTCTGTGCCTCAGTTTCCTCACCTGTAGAGTGAGGGTTGTCACAGCACCTACTTCGCTGTGTGCTTGGCAACACTACTAGCTAACAATGACAAAGGTCACAGTATGTAGAGAGCAACCAGGCGAGTCCCCGGAGATCCTGACTCAGGAAACTGCAACAGGCACGTGCTGTTTGTTGCTCTTCTCGTGGGAGGAAGGAGGTTTAGAATTTGCTCAGAGTTCCCGGATTAGAGACGGCAAGGTCAGGGCTCAGATCTCCGCAGGTCGGCTTCTGGGCCCACCTTCACCCCTGCCCTTGCCCACCCCCAATAAGATATCAGCTCCTCTTCCGCCTCCTGCAGTCTCTCTCTCCTGTTATGTCAAGGTGAGCCAGGATTCCTTCCTATTAAGTTAAAATGACATTTTGCTAACTGAGAAAAGTGCATTCAGGAAGCATCCTGAGGCTCAGGCCTGGCCCTGCCCCCGGGCGCCCCCTGGTGTCAGCTGTCTAAGAGGACGGGCTTGTGGGCTGTGGCCCTGCGACACCATTTCCACCAGCAGGCACAGGTTTTCTGCAGGGAAAGGGGCTGGCTCACCTTTGTCTCCTTGCCCTCCCCAGCAGGGATGAAGGCAGAGGTCTTGCTGGCAATGAGTACAGCCTTTCTTGAGATCTCCTGGGAGAGTTCTGAAGCTGAGAGGGGTGAAGCTGGGGGCCACCGTGTTCCTTCTCTGTGGCTGCATCTCAGAGGAGTTTTGTGGTGTGGTGGCTCTGGGGTTCTTAAGGTTAAGAGCATCCTTTTCCAGCCTTGGCCATCGTCCAGTTTGACTGTGAATTTTGCGTTTAAAGCACCTCAGATCTCAGCTTAAAATTTATTTCTCCCAATTTTGGAGGCTGGCCGTCCCAGCCTGCGGTGTGGGCACGTTGGTTTCTCCTGAGGTCTCTCCCTGGCTTGTGGACGGCCCCTTCTGCCTGTGTGCAGCTCTGTCCTAATCTCTTCTTAATGGAGCATCAGTCATATCAGATTAGAGCCCACCCGTGTGACCTCATTTGATCTTAATGACCTTTTCAATGGCCCTTCTCTAAATATGGTCACGTTCCAAGGTGCTGGGGGTTAAGAGTTCAACATGTAAATTTGGGGAGGACGCACTTCAGCCTGCAGGAGCCATGTAATAATAAACTCAGCAGCTGCTACTTATTGAATGCGCCAGGTCTGTACTTAGCACTTTTCAGATATTGTCACAGTTAATCTTCAAATTAACTCTCAGCTTATTTTTAGGACTAGCTGCCCTGCTGGGCCCACTGTGGGGGACAGTCCCTGGCTTTCTGGGCCTCTGAACTTGTGAAGAGACTGATCTCTGTGTGTGCAGTGATAAGCTGTCATAGAGCTCAGCTGCCCTTTTCCTGATCCACTGGGTGCATCTGGCCCCTGGCCAGGCTGTGGCTTCAGGATTCCAGGCTCCCTGTTCTCTTCCACCCCAACCCTGGCCGCGCATGTGTCCTACTGGGCAGGGGCAGTTTCTCCTTCAGTGCTCACCTGGGGGAATGGAAGTCAGCTTGCTGAGCCTTGCTGCGCCGTTTTTTTTTTTTTTTTGCTTGCCTGCTTTTCTGTCACCAGATCTCTCGGGGAGCAGTGATGCTCTTAATTAAGTTGAGATCTGAGGTGCTTAAAATGCAAAATTCACAGGCAAGCTGGCTGATGCCCGAGGCTGGAAAAAGATGCTCTTAACTTTCAGAACCCGGCATGCGTCATACACCTCAAAAACTTCTCCTTTTTGATTCAGCAAGCCCGCAGGACCCCAGAATGAGCTGCACCTAGGTGAGGGGCGCACAGGACCTCTCTGCGTCTCCCGCGCACCAGCTATGACCCAGGGCTGCATCCAGCAGTGAGGAGAGGCCCGAGCAGCCTCCTGTGTCCCTCCCATTACCGTGCGAGGGTGGCCCCTCCCATGAGAGGACAAGCCAGTGGGCTGAGGAAGGAATCCCCAGGCTAGAAGCCTGGGGCTTAGAAAGGGTGAGGGAGTTGAGGTCTCAGACACAGACCCAGAAGTTTTGTACGTTCACAAAAGGAGGTGGCAGCTGACCTGGGGAAGCCTGAGAATTTGGTGTCCATCCTTCTTTAAGTCCTGGAAATGCCGTACGGGTGTCTTCTGGTTTATCTGTATCTAGACCAGTGATTTCAACTGGTGTGCCACGAAAACGTTTAAAGATCATTAATTAAATTATTTTCAAAAGAAGTTCAAATCACAGTAAGTGTATATATTCCTTTTTACTTTTTTTTTTGATCAACATAACTTAAGTGTGCCCCAGAAGTTTAACTACAGGTTCAAGTGTGCCATGAGATAAAAAAGGTTGAAAAACACTGGTTTAGACTCTCCAGAGCTCACACATTCTTGCTCAGAGGGCGTTGACTAGAACTCCTGGCCCCTCTTTAGTCTTCCTGAAATGATGACCCTTTGTTGGATCCAAAGCAGAGTGTCCAAGTCGAGTGAGGTCTGTAGGAGGGAGAGGCAGGAATCCTGGGAGGAAACTGCAGTTACCCCTCAACTTTCTATCTTGTTCTTGCTTACACCTAGTCGAATTGGATTTACTGTGGCGTCTGTGTAAATGTAAGGTGTTTTTGTACTTACTAAAGGTGCACCTGCTGGGTGGGCCAACAATGGATTTTAGGGAAAAAAGGCACCCACTTTGGGTAGCCATTGTAGAAAATGGTGCTCCTTCTGGTGACACTGCCAGCTTCCCTTGCAGAGAGGAGCTGCTCTCCCCTCACGGCCCTTGGCCTGGGTGTCTTGTGTAGGGCACACCTGTACGGTATTGAAGGCTGCCCAGCTGTGGGCCTGAGCCCGGGGGGAGGTTCCCTGAGTGCATTTCCCCCACTCCGTCCATTGGTGTCCTGGATTCCCCAATGGTGCATGCTTGCCTTCTCTTTTTATCCAACCCAGCTGAAAGCCTCTTGTATTCCTTACCACCAGAGCCCAAACCCACGCTTGGTCATTTCGAAAGTCCTGGTCCCTGGGTGACTTTGTCGGCTAGTTGAGTGATTAGAGGTGATGGCAGTGGGGACCGTCTGCATGCTTTGCCTCCGGAGCCTGACTGTGTGCCCAGGAGCAAACCAGCCCGGCACCTCGGCGTGTGTGCAACTTGTCCTTCTGCGGGTGGGACCCCAAGTGACTGCTGGTCTGGACAGTGTCAGCCCTGAGTTCTAGTCATTTACCACCGGGCAGCTTGATGCCAAAGCGCCGTCTCTTGCCGGCTGCTGCTGTACTCCCGGGCCGTGGGGGCCTGGGGCCTTCCCTTCTCTCCTCCAAATGTGTTCACAGTGGATGCCGCCTGGTAAAGAGGCACTTCCCCCATCAACACTGGTTCCTGAATAGAAAGGACTTCTTGTTCCCACTGCTGCGGACATGTGCCCCTGTGCTGGTGGGTGCCTCGTGGGCCTTCCTCGGCCTCACAGCTGGCGGCTTCTTCTCCTTTCCCCAGTCTGGGGCCTTTTCTTATTCTTCACCGTTGAAAACTCGTCTCTAATAAAGAATCAAGTGCCAACCGACACCGACTCAGGTCCGTCCTTGCAGGGTGCTGGCATTTTAAGACGGGGACTCGTCCCGAGTGGGGGAGGTTATAATCACTTAAGGGCACTTCTCCAAACCACGGTGCCTCCGTTCTCCAGGCGAGGCCCACTTTTCAGTCCTTTAAACTAAGTGGTGAAGTGGAAATTTCAGGACACTCAGAGACCTAGCGGCCAGCCAGGTTTCACCGCTGACATCTTGTTCCCTGTGCAGACAGTTCGCACCCTGCTTGCTGCTTCGTGTACCTTTTTGGGCTCCGTTGTCGTTTGTGCAACCTCTTCCTTTTGTCAGCTGAGTCGACCCTCCAGGTGCCGGGGTCAGGGGCAAGGAGGGTCTGCCCGCGAGTGGCCACTTGCTCGTCATCCTTTGGGTCTCTCTCTTCATACTTCTCCGAGGGGGATTCCGCTGGCACAAAGGACAATGTGCTGACCCTCTCGTTTCCAGTTTGACTGCGGCCGTACTCTGCTCTTCAGAAACGTGTTAAGTAGCAGGCTGGCCCACTTTTGAACTGAGATTTCTCAGAGATAATTTACAAGCATTTTCCTTTCTCCTTTATGCAGTGAGGTGAAGTTTGTCATTCCGAAGTAAATGGTTTCACCAAGTCTTGATGAGCTTCACTTGGCTTGAGAATAGCACTTAGGAGTCACTAATTATTATTTCTATCTTTTTTTTCCCTCCAAGTAAGAGCAATAATTCACTAAATGCTTTAGTTGTGAAGAGGGGAGAGATTATAAAGAGGGAAATTCAATTAAGTGCCTCCTAAAATGAGCAGAGTTTTTGATTCGGAAGGCTGCCCTGCCAAACATTCTTTATTTAACAATCTATCCATATTTTTGTTTATTAAATCGAAAATCTACAATATGCTAAGTCATATAGTACAAGCTACTTTAAGAAAGTTGGAGACAAAGCGTTTTCTTCTCTAAGGGAGCTTGTTCTTTGCACGGAAGACTAAGTGGTCTCAACGTCTGGGCTTCTGCTTCCTTAGGTACCAGGGATAATCAGGAGACTCCACAGTGGCTCTCCAGGAGCCACCGATACGGTGATGGGCAGAGCCCGCGGGACACTGCCCCACACCTGTCAGGACACTGCCCCGCGGCCTATCAGGAGTTATGTAACTGTCAGGACACTGCCCAGCACCTGGCAAGAGTTATGTAACTGTCAGGACAGTGCCCGGCACCTCTTAATCAGGTGTCACGTGACTGTTTGAACAAAACAGATAAAGGATGTAACATGTTATAAGGAAGACTGGGATCATGCATATAAACAGGGCTGTAAGTAAAGAGCTGTTGAAGCCTGAAACCCAGAAGATTTAGACGTGGAGAGAGTGATGGTTGGTAACGGCTTCCCGGAGGAGTTGAGATGTCACCTGTCTTGAAGGGGGAGTCAGAGTTCAGTAGTTAGAGCGGTGATTTTCAATCGGAGTGTCATGGCACACCGGGTGCTGCGAGAGGATCTTAGGTGTACTCCGAAAATGTTATTTTTTTATTATTTATTTATTTTTTTATTAAAGCATAGCTGTGTACATTAATGCAATCATGGGGTACAATGTGCTGGTTTTATATACAATTTGAAATATTTTCATCAAACTGGTTAACATAGCCTTTATGGCATTTTCTTAGTTGTTGTGTTCAGACATTTGTATTCTGCATTCAGAAAGTTTCACCTGTACCCTTCTAAGATGCACCGTAGGTGTGATCCCTCCAATTACCCTCCCTCCAGCCAGCCTCCCTCCCCTCCCCTCCCGTGCCCCGTTCCCCATATTCATGGGCGATAATTGGGTTATAGCCTTCATATGAAAGCTATAAATTAGTTTCTTAGTAGGGCTGAGTACATTGGAAACTTTTTCTTCCATTCTTGAGATACTTTGCTAAGAAGAGTATTTTCCAGCTCCATCCATGTAAATACAAAAGAGGTAAAGTCTCCATCTTTCTTTAAGGCTGCTCCAAAAATTTTTAAGGATCATTAAATTATTTTCAAAAGAGGTTTTTTTTTTTTTTTTTTTAAAAAAAAACTTTTTAAAAATCACCATAATTTAAGTGTGACATGAAAGTTTAACCATAGGTTCAAGTGTGCTATGAGATTTAAAAAGCTGAAAAACGGCTCAGCTCCTGTGGCTCAAGTGGCTAAGGCACCTGCCACATACACCTGAGCTGGCGGGTTCGAATCCAGCCCGGGCCCGCCAAACAACAATGACGGCTGCAACCAAAAAAAAAATAGCCAGGCGTTGTGGCGAGCGCCTGTAGTCCCAGCTACTTGGAAGACGGAGGCAGGAGAATCGCTTGGGCCCAGGAGCTGGAGGTTGCTGTGAGCTGTGATGTCACCGCACTCTACCCAGGGCGATAGCTTGAGACTCTGTCTCAAATAAAAAAAAAAGAAAGAAAAAAGTGAAAAACACTGATGTACAGAAATAGGCACGGACACCTGTGGGAAAGGGAAGAACACAGCTCTGTTGTCATCCAAAGGGCCTGGTCTAGAATGTGCTGCGGAGAAGCCTTCCCTGACCACCAGCTCTGCTCCCTGGGCCGTGAGATCCGGCCCCCCCGGCAGCACCTGGCTCGGCGTGTTTCCCATCAGCTTTCTACCGTGTAGGGGTTTCCCTCTGCGTTAGCTCACTAGCCCTGATTGAGCACAGCTTTGTGTTAGGCCTTGTCCTGCGCCAACTGTTCTCCCAAACTCCTAGAAAAATGAGGTGTTATCTCATCACCAGGGGTTCCCACAGTGCACTAACTGTCACAGTCTAACAGTTAAAAAATACTTTTGAAAGAATTGATGTGTACATTACCGAGGCGCTCCCCCCATCCCTACGTTTTTAATACCTGAGGAATTATCTTTAATCACGAGAAACCCAGGCCGACAGGGTTTACTGTCCAGACAATAACTGGACAGAGTGTTTCCTTCTCTATAGCTGTTTTGTTGAGTCTCAAATTATTGTTGCATGAAATAATTTTTTCTGACTAATATCAACTATATTGTTCCTATATCAGATCTGATTCTATAACTTGGCAGACATGGTTATCAAAATCACTTTATTCAGAACTTTTATGGCTTAATTTTTTCATTTAAAAACTTCACTGTTATATTTAACTCAAAGGCTTCCCTTCCCGTTTTCAGGTTGGAGCTGGCTGGGGAGAGCGAGGGAGAGTCTGTCCTCTCCTTGGTGGTGGGACGGGCACCGCGCGGGCTCCTGTCCTGGTGTGTGTGGGGCAGCCTCCCTGGGCCCTGCCGGTGCTCTCTGAGTATGTGGCATTACCCGCGCGTTCGCGGGCACCACCACTTCTCACTCCTCTGACAGGGGCTCTTCTTTGACAGTTGTGAGCTCCAGATCTCATCTGCTCTCCGCAGCATCTGTATCTGTGCTCTGTGAGCAGGAAGTGATTTGGCTTCTGCCATTTGCGGGGTCTCAGAGCAGGAACTTATGGGAGAGACCCAGGCCTTTTAACGCTCCCCAGTGCCCTTTCCCCCCAATAACATGGCTGGTGGTTTGGAAAATATCTAACTCCAGAAGGAAATAATGTTGGCCTTCCTACCTTGCAGGCCCCCCGAATGTCACGCGGTGATTCTCAGGGTCCCCCTCGGCTTTGTGGGGTTCATAATCTCCTGTGGAGGGAGGGAGGGCACTTCTCTTCATGGGCGCTAAACTTCAAAGACGAGTTTGTTCCATGCCTTGTCTGCTTATGCGCTGGGGTGTGAAATATTGGGGGGACGGTGTTATACAGACTCTGCTTAACAAGTCCCTACCATCAAACCTGCGGACAAGCGGCTGCATTCTCTCCCCTAGAGTGTGGAGGGCTCAGAAAGCCTTTTGAGGAAACAGGAAAATCTCCTTCCCACTCAAATTTGTAATTTGGATCCTGATACAAATGAATGTGTTCATCCAATACTCTTTAGCCTAAGCATTGTGTTAAACACCAGCCGTAGATCCTGTTTAGTGGGGTCACAGGTCAACAGAGAGAGTGGGGCGGAGATGTGCTGAGTATAAAAGGAGCAGTCGCAGGGTGCAGGGCATGGGAGCCAGGAAAGGGTCTGGTGAAGGTTATGAGAGGCAGGGCTGAAATGACAGTCAGTCTCAGAAGGTGCTGATACGGCAGCCAAGGTAAATACGGCACTCCTGGTTCAGGAAAATGCACTTGTGAAGTTGCAGAAGCTTGAAAGTGTGGCCTGGTCAAGTAAATGGGAGGAATTCCATGGAGTCCAGGGTCAGGGTGCCCAAGGGGAATGGCAGCCAGGCTGCAGCAGAAGGCGGCCAGTCAGAACACGTTTATGAAGGGTCTTGGCTATCACGCTCAGTTACAAAGAACCCTAGAAGAATTTAATGGGGGCAAGAGTGGGATCACGTATTGCACATTCAGACGTGTATTTCCTAAAAATCTCTAACAGGGCTGGGGGTGGAATGGGCCAGTGTGTGGGTAGGTTGCTGGTGATGAATGCTTGAGGCAGGAAGACCATGAAGAAGTTGATGTTCATGACTAGCCCAGGAAGTTACAGGATGTGCACTAGGTCAGGGATGGTAAGGACGGAGAGAAGGACGTGGCCAGGAGAGATGTAGGTCCTTTTCAGACAGAATTGACTGAGTGTGGAGAAGAGAGGGAAGGAGGCCTCTGAAGACCTTGGTCTCTGGTTTGGGTGTTCGTGGGGAAAGGGCACAGAGGTGCAGAAATTCATCTGGAAGGAAAGATGATTTGGACGTAGGATGTATTGAATGTGAGGTTGCCTCCGGGATGTGCAGGGAGATGTCTATTGGCACTTGAACTTGAATTAATGGACTCAAAAAAGGAGGGTGAAGAGGGATGACCTCACAAAACTGGGCAGGAACAGCTCATGGGTGCCTGCCGATGCCTTGACACTAGTTGCCTCCACGGAGACCAGGGGAGATGAATGAGACTCAGACACTGATTTGGTGCATAAATTCATGGACGTTTTTAACATTTGTAAGATCGTTATGAATACATTGGCAAGTAATGAAAAAGGTCTTCTCTAAGGCTACTTGTCTTGAGCTTTGGTTTAGAATACGTGGTCTAAAGTTACATGTGACACCTCAAGGTCCCCTCCAGGATGATCCTCTGAAGCAGGGGCGAATGAAGGGAGAGATTTCTACGGGAAGCTCTATTTTACAATTACAGCTGTAAAGAGTGGAGAAATCAGACTTTGAGCTGAGATAGCATTTTCCCCCCGCCCCTTCGATTTAAACTTTCATTGAATTTAGAAATCATATCTTTTTTAAAAATCTGGGTCAAGGACTTGAGAAGAAAAGGCTAAGCGAGCTCAGCTCAAAACAGCATGTTCCAGTGTTTGCATTAACGCCCTAAAACCACTCACCTGAGGAAAGTAGAAGGGAAGAAAAGACAAAAATAAAATTCCTCTTAACAGAGGGCTATCTCCCCCACCCCCACCTTATTTACTTAAACTTAACCCACTACCACCATTTGGAAACCAAACTGTGCTTCTTCAGTAAGTGGATAATTGGCATTAATTAGTTGTGTGGTCAAAGCTATTGAATCCTCCTCTCCTTATCCCAATCTAAGCTCTGGGATAAATATAAAATATTCTCAGGATTTCAATTTCTTTCCATTATTCACAGCATAGTAAACATGATAACATAAGTATTACTGGAACAGAAGTAAACATAAGTATTATCGGAATAATCCTTTAAGAGTGTATACATCAAGCAGAACTGTTTGATTAACTAGTAATAATTCTATATTTGATATTATAAAAACATCTTAAAAGATAAATAAGCACAAGAAATAAACATTCATCTTCAGAGGAAAATTCAAATAAGAATGTAGAAAAACTTCTTCTATGCATAGCAAAGACCTAAAACTTAAACACAATTTAAGATACATTTGAAATCATTCGATTATAAAAACATTTTTTTAATGATAAATCTTAATCCTGGAAAGTATTTGAAGAAAGTTTTTTATTTATACTCCAGGGTAATGTAAGTTGGCACAATGGTTTTGTAAGCAAGAAAACTGTGTATTTCAAAAGCCACAAAAATGTTCACACTATTTGACTCAGCAGTCTCACTCCTCTGAAATTTGTTTTAAGAAAATAATCTAAAAGAAAAATTCACATTGTTGAAATTTTCATTAGGGTGTTACCTATAAAAAGCAATTGGGAAAAAAAATCCATAGGTCCCAAGTGAATCCAAATTTGTTCTAGCAAATTATGGGACTTGACTCAGTATGATGTAAAAAATTACAGAAATTTGAATTCATTAAGACTATGTAGAGAAAGAGAAACTGGTTATAGACACGTCAAGAAGAAAAAAGAAATATTAACAAACTGTATTACACTCTGGTAATTCCAACCACAAATGTTTTACTTTCTCTGGTTTTTGTTTGTTTGTTTGTTTTTGGTCAGGACTGGGTTTGAACCCGCCACCTCCAGCATGTCGGGCCAGTGCCCTACTCCTTTGAGCCACAGGCAGCACCCTATTGTCTTTGTTCTACTTTGACTAGAAGATAGGTCCTCAGAGCTGGAAACTCTGTCCTGGTCCGCATTTCTCCAGTGTTCCTTCAGTGTCTGCTCTTGAATTTAACCTGTGGAGATCTGATATGTATGAATGGAATGGATACGGAATTTAAACGAACTTTAAACTACAAAATTCCCTAAGGTCATATTCCATAGTATATTTGCCATTATATAAGATACAAGTATATCAAATATTTTTCTGAAATTTTTAAGGATAGGTAATTTTATGGTAAAAGTATATTACATGATATGTAGTTGCAAAAACATATTTTAGGGGAATATATGATATATATTATACTATGTATCAGAATTCAGGGGAAATGTTATGGTATAATATTATAAGTATGATATTATGTATATTAGTATTCTAATCCTGAAAAAGTTTACAATCATGAATAAATATATTTACCACACATCAGGTAATAACAGGCTACGAGACATGATACACTAACTGCTAAATGTCTTGCGGTTCTATAAAAACAAATATGGGTAATACACTGCACTGTGGCTCATCGAGTAGGGCGCTGGCCCCATATGCCAAGGATGGCGGGTTCAAGCCTGGCCTCGGCCAAACTGCAAAACAGAAAAATAGCCGGGCGTTGTGGCGGGCAACTGTAGTCCCAGCTGCTCGAGAGGTTGAGGCAAGAGAATCACCTAAGCCCAGGAGTTGGAGGTTGCTGTGAGCTGTGTGCTGCCACGGGACTCTACGGAGGGCGATAAAGTGAGACTCTGTCTCTACAAAACAAACAAACAAAAAAAGAAACTGTGGATAACTAAAAAAAGCGGGTCAAGTTACCAGACACATTTAATGATTAGTTCGATATTACACATATTACCTGGAGTCAAAACTACCGCATCCCGAAATGTTTTAAATTTTAGTTCAGATTAATGAAGGGGGCACATGATTAAGATGCATTGTTTCCATTTGTTAGGTAAAGTCCAAGTTGTCCTTTATATGATGTGAACTGATGCGGTAAACTTGAGTGACTTCCTAGGCAGGAATGCTCAGCACCTGTTTGGGGGCCTCATCCTCAGCACTGTTGATATTTGGGGGCTCAATAACTCTGTTGTGTTATTCTCTGGGGCTCTTCTGCACATTATAAGATGGGGTTACTCAGCAACATTCCTCACTCTATTCACTAGATGCCAATAGCCACTTACCCCAGATATGACAATGTGACAACTCCAGACATTTGGAAATGTCCCTTGGAGGTGAATTCACCCCATGTGTTAGTAAGGTTCTGCAGAGAAGGAGGACCGAAAGGATTATCTACCTGGTACCTATCTATCTATCTGTCTATCTGTTTCTCATCTTTGTATCTAGAGATAAGGAGAAA
>CAUYRH010130959.1:0-11996 GCA_963574655.1 Perodicticus potto | reverse complement strand
TACTACCCATGCCGCCCACTCTTACCCCCAGCAGCAGGGAGTTGGGGAGTGACAGCTGCTGGTTCCATGTGGCAAGGTCAGCCTGGCCAGGCAGATGGACCTACTGTGACCAGGGAGAGGAACAGCTGCTGCCTGTGTGAGACACTGAGAGAATGATGCGAGGACGCCCAAGAGACATTGTCCTCTGGTGGCCGCTGAGAAAAATACAGTGTGCAGCTTGCAATGTGTGGAGTGCTAAGCTTTCTGACAGTTGGGGAGGCCCCCAGGGCCAGGTAGTTTGGACCTTGGAGAGGCTTCTTTCTCAGCAGGATCTCTGCGGGTCTGCTGACCTGTGTGCAGAAGTCCCTTTGAAGCAGGCAGTGAACACAGGGGCATTGGGGCCTGGTGTGAGGCCACTGACTCTAGCACCTGGCTGGACAGCCCCTGTCGTGCTTACAGGGATGGAATTTGTGTATGAAACCTCTCAATTTTCAGAATTTCATCCCTCATCTTAGGCTGGTGGAGGTGGGGTGGTTACCCCAAACCAGCACAGGAGGGGGAGGGCAGGTGCATTTTGCACTAGCAGGGCTGAGACAACAGCCACTCCTCAGGTTTTGGGGCACTCTGGGGCCTGAGCAAAGTGACAGGGTTGGGTAAGGACAAGAGGAGTGTGTGTATCTGGCCCAGGTTCAGAGTGTTAGTCACCCCATGGCAGAGGTGAGGAGTGTCCTGATGCTGGGTAGGCCTGGAGCCCACCCTGGCTGCAGGCCTCTTGGTGCCTTGCTGTCTGGGCAGCAGAGCATAGGGGAGGGACAGTGGAATCCTGCCTCAGTTGATGCTTGACTGGAGGCCAACTCTAGGAGCTTCAGGCTGAGCCTGAGAGACCACCCACTTGGTAAACCTGCCTGGTTCAGAGAACCTGTTCTGAGGTACACCCTCTGGCTTCAATTTCCCTGTTGGAATGACACTTCAGAGCTGCCCCTTTGTGGGGCCAGGAAGGGCCACTGCCTGTGAGGGAAGCTTGCAGCTGGCCCAGGACTTTGAGCAGAGTGCCCTGACTAACCTGTGGCATGGAGAGACCGTGTCCTAACCCTGAAACTGCCCATTGGCCACAGTAGATGTTCCTCAGGGTTAATGATTCTCCAGTCATGGGTCATTGTGACCTTTCCCATCAGGAAGTGACACCATCACCTGCGCCTGAGGCTAGGCATGGCCTGCCTGGCACCCTGCCTCCACCCCAAGGCAATGAACTCTGACCTCAGGGTCAAGTCCTGCCTTCTCCTGGGACCAGGCAAGTTGCAGTGTCTTTATCCAGGTTGACAGAGCAAACCCCACAGCTAGCTCACCCCCCATGGACCCCTTCCTACCTGTCCTTGTTTAGGCTTCTGCCCAGCCACTCACACAGGTCTCACCGGGCAACCCTGTTTTGGTGACCTTGCCCTGCCAGAGCCTTGGACATATGGCCAAGTCTCCATGGTGCATTTGAGAATTCAGCTGGGGATCCCTGTATGCCCCTGACCTGCCATTTGCAAACCCACTGTTTCACAGAGAAGCTTCACTGTGTTTAGTAGCTTACCCCTGTTGGTTTGCTTGTGTGTGTGTGCCTGTGTGGCCAGTCACCTTGTGCCTCTGGCATAGGATTCCTTCACTGTATCAGAGCTTAGGTTGTGTTACCTAAAAGAAAGTTAGTGTGGTTTATATTTTGGGAAAAGGAGAGCTTTAATTCTCATAAAGGGTAGCAGCCTGCCGGGTGGCCATTCCAACAGGTTGGGAAGCAGAGCCCCAGTCAGAAGCCAGACACATGCTTCAAGAGGAACAAGATTTTATACTGAGTGGGTGGTGAGATACACCTATTCAACCAGATACAGGTATAGGAGCAATCACCAATATATCTGAAGAAGATTATGAATTTGTAACTGCTTTCTATCTTTCCCATCCTTTCATGGCTGTTTTTTTTTTTTGCTCTCAAAAGAGTCTTGCTCTATGCCCAGGCTAGCGTGCAGTAGCCTTGAGCTCAAGAACCTCCTGCCTCAGCTTCCAGAGTGCTGAGATGACAGGCGTGAGGCACCATTCCTGGCCTGGGAACTCAGTTCTAAGGTGTTCTGGTGTCCCCTTGGCTGAGAAGGGTCCATTCAGTTAGCAGAGGAGTTTGGGTTTTTAGTTCACAGATGCAAACCCCATGGTGTAAACACACACCAATATTAGGGTCTGGGTCGGTTCTGAGGATCAGGAGTTGTTTTCCCAGCGCCCCTCACCCTTGGCCATGTTGTGGGTGGGACAGCAGCAGCCAGGCTGAGACTAAGGACAGAGGTCCCTCCTCTGCGCGGACCAGCCCTACATTGGCCTTGGGTACTTGGATTTCACTTTGTCCAGCAGGTGTACTCTTGGGTCCCGAGTGCACCAGTACTTCCGAGGAGTGGAGCCCAGACCTGGCAGGCCCACGCCATGACCCAGAGGCTTTCGCAGCGCAGCTCCTCCCCACACACACACCCCCAATCCCGCTGCCTGGTGCCTCTGGTCAGAGCTGAACCGGACTTGGCTGGGACCTCCGGGGAGTCTGTGCGTGCCCGCACCAGGCCAGTCTTCCTCAAGTGCCTTTAGTCTTTCATTTTCATCGAAAGTACAAGCTGACTCCGGAGGTTTTCGATGCCCTCGGGGGCGGGGAGCGCATGGACTTAAGTCTGCTGCCGCCGGTGAGATCCGACCTGCAGCGGGGTGGCCCTGGGAGGTGCGAGTCAGGGCCCGGTCTCGGGGCTGACAGGGCGCCCCACGCGGCCCCACCGATTCTGGTACAGCGAGGACGAGGGCCCTGGGGAGCAGGGCGCACACAGCAAGGCAGGCGGGCGGCGCCCGACTGGGCCCACTGGGCTAGGCTCCCGCGGGCCGCTTTAAGGCGCAGGCCTGCTGCCGTTGGGGGCGTGGCCCCGAGCCCCGCCCCCGTGCCGCGCGGGCGCATAGGTTGTGCGAGGCGCGGGCGCGTGGCAGGTCTTTGAACCAGCGCGGGCGCTGTAGCTGGGCAGGGGTCCTCCAGGGTCCTTCGGGCCATGGCGGCCGAGGCGCGAGTGTCGCGCTGGTACTTCGGAGGCCTGGCTTCCTGCGGGGCCGCCTGCTGCACGCACCCACTAGACTTGCTCAAGGTGAGGCCGGCCGGGGCCCGCGGCCGAGGGCCCGGGGCAGGCAGGGCAGGGGGTGAGCGGAGCGTGGACGAGGGGGCAGGGCGGAGGATAGGTTCTTGGGAGGGGAGAAGGGGGCTGGGACGGTGGGGGAGGGGCACAGGGCCTTGTGGGGGCGGGGATGGGGCTAAGGAAGGGGGCTGGGCCGGGGAGCAAGGGTGAGCAGGGGCGCAGGGGCGCAGGGCGGGGCTGTCCGGGACCTTGGAGCCACCCGGGACATCCACTCCGGCCGCACCTCCGGCGTGCTGTGTAATTACTACGCCCGCGGGCTCCCCACCCCTCCCTGCGCTGCCTGGTGGCCTGGACCCTCAGGGTCGCCACTCTGTGGTCCTGCCTGGAGAGCCTGAGGTGAAGCGACCGTGGCGCCGCCGCCCGAGTGCAGGAGGCTTGAGACCCTCCCCAGGTGGTAGCGGAACCTGGAGTGTGCCCTCCGTCTCCCTGCTGCTGCCAATTTCTGGCAGGTACCAGTCAGGCCCCAGCACCTGTGACCTTGTCGGAGTCCCTCAGCCTCTTGGGGCCAACTCTCCCCCGTTTGCATTCGTGAACACTTGCTCTGTCTGGTTAAAAGTTGAGGGTCAGAATCTTTGTGGGGCACCTAGAGACCCAGCCCTAGCATACCCAGGGCTTGAGAGGTCAGCACTGTGGGAGTGACCTGGGCAGGTGAGTGACCTAGGCATGTTTTCTCTGGGCTGCTTCCTCAGGAGGGCCTTGGAGGCCCAGTGGGCGTGGACATTTCCCAGCATGAGCAGCAAGTCACACTTTTTTTATGCTTATGGGGCAAAATGAGAAGGAAGTCTACTTGTTTTCCAGGGCCAGCTAGAGCGGGTTGTATCCTGGCCCTGTCTCACTACAAAGAAAAGAAGGGCCTGCAGCTTTGCACAGGCTACCTGGGGACCTGCCCTGTGGGCCTAGGCCGTGTCACGGGGGGTGGGGGTGGGGGTGGTCTGCAGACCAGGAGCTACCTGCCTGGGCCTGAACAGGCTGACCCTGACCGAGCAGGCTAATTTAGCCCTGGGGCTGTCCCTGGGACTGTGACCTGACCTGGAACCCACCTTCCTTCTCCTAAAGCAGTGGTTCTCAACCTTCGTAATGCTGCGGCCCTTTAATACAGTTGCTGTGGGTTGTGACCCACAGGTTGAGAACTGCTGTCCTAAAGGGAGAGAATTAGCTTTTCTAATCAGTAAAAGAGCTAGTTGTTGACAGTAAAGGCAAGTTAAGCAGACGTGGGTTCCGTGGGGTGCACCTGAGACCTCACTTGTCGGGGAGAGGCTCTCACAGCTCCCAGCAGCCAGTGTTGGGTGTACCTTGGACCTGGAGAGGTGCCGTAGCACCATCCAGGAAAGTCGTCCTCTTTAGTTTGGGGTCCACTTCCCTGCTTCTCACTCGGTGCCCAGCAGTCCCTCACCCAGCCCCAGTGGCTAGCCTCTCACTGTGGCCCTCTGGCTGTCAGGCCGTGACCTGGAGTTGCCTGTTCTATCCATTGTGCAAGGCTCCTCTGGGTGCCATTGCCCTGCAGCCCCCACTCCCACCCAGATGCTCTTTGGCTGCAGCCACTTACTGGAGGGGGTCAGGAAAGGTGGCCACCGCAGAATCTTAGCCCTGTGCCAGGGTAGACAGTGCCTGGCAGCCAGGGGGCTGTGACTGTTTAGAAGATCATTCTGAAGCTCCTGGGTCACTGTGCCCCATAGCTGTGCCTGGCCTGGACAGGGACTGCTGCCCACGTGGCCACTGTGTGTGTTCATGCATGGGAAAGTGACTCTGGTGCTGCATCCCTAACCTCCACTAGTTTTGCTGCCCACTGCCCCTTGAGGCTCCCCTAGGTATGTTTGAAGGTGGCCATGCATGGGGGGGGGCACCTTGCTTGGAGCCCATGCCAAGGTGGGGACTGTGAGGGACAGATTCTGGCCTCCTCTGTCTGATCCTGTCAGGCCCTGGTCCACCCTCTTCTGCCTGGAGCTCTCTCCTCACCTAAGAGGCGGAGGAGGCGTTATGAGTGGGGACACCAGCTGGCTGGGGAGGTTGAGTAGTGGACAACCCCCACATACCCTAGGCACTTCCCTTGGCTAAGGCCAACCAAGACCACTGTGCCCTGCCCTGGCTGTGGCCTCATGGGATCCCCCCTGCTGAGTCCCCTGCCCCTCTGGACCCTCTTGGGCTGCCTGTTCTGGGTGCCCCGTTATCTGGGCTCCCTGGCCATCTGAGTCCCCATAGATTTTTGTTCTTCATGAGACATGCTGGTGGGAAGGGAGGGTCTTGGAGCCACCCTGCCCAGGCCCAAGTCCTGACGGCAGCAGGGGTGTTCACCTCTCTGTGCCTCAGTTTCCTCATCTGCAAGGCGGGGATGGGGACCCCCTGTGGCAGGAGCATGAGTACTCAGAGCTAGTGTACCTTGGGTGTTTCCCAGGGCTTGGCAGGCTTGCCTGGGCTCCGAAGGCAGCCGTCACTGTTTTTAAGCAATAGTGTGGAGAAGCATCCAGGCTGCGGAGTCCAGGGGTAGGGGGGAGGACTGTTGTCCCCTGCCTCAGTTTCCTTTCTCTAGCACTGAGCCCGCAGGAGCATCTCAGGGTCTGAGAGCACCCCTCCCTGCAGGTGCACCTACAGACCCAGCAGGAGGTGCGGTTGCGCATGACGGGCATGGCGCTGCGGGTGGTGCGCTCCGACGGCATCCTGGCGCTCTACAACGGCCTGAGTGCCTCGCTATGCAGACAGGTGAGCGGTGCAGGTGGCTGCCACCTCCCAGACCTGGACCCAGACCCGCTGCCACCTCCTTCTAGAGACATCTCATAAGGAAGAACCCCTGAGGCCAGAGGGCCAGTTACCCCAGGGTGGGTGTGGGGCATGGCTTTGCCTTCCATGGGCATTAGCTCAGTTCTTATGGTTGAGCCAAACACTTCCACTTACAGATGGGGAAACTGAGGCCTAGGAGGGAGAGAAGAGGGTGTGGACTTGAATTTGTGAGTTGGCTCAGCCTCTTGTTGGCCAAGTGGCCTTGCAAAAGCCTCTGTGTGTCCCTGTGGTCCATAGACCAATGACTGTGCACTGGTTAGGTCTGGGGTGGAGGGCCTGTCCCTCTGAACTGGGCCCTTCACCCCCAGATGACCTACTCCCTGACTCGGTTTGCCATCTATGAGACTGTGCGGGACGGCATAGCCAAGGGCAGCGATGGGCCTCTCCCCTTCCACACCAAGGTGTTGCTGGGCTCTGTCAGTGGTAAGTGGCCAGGCAGGAGGGGCACAAGGTGATGGAAGGGGTACCAAGGGTGATCATTTGTTGGCTCTGGGGCTTATGTTACCCCAGGTTTAACTGGAGGCTTCGTGGGGACTCCTGCGGACTTGGTCAACGTCAGGTTGGTGCTCCTGCCCCCGAGGTTGGGGCTTTCCTGTCCCCAGATGGCCAGGGCCGGCTGGGGCTACTCACAGCACCTGTAGCATGTTCAGCCTAGGTTGAGCCACTTGGGCCCTGGAGTCCCAGGCATGGGAGGGGCTAGGGCTACTGGACCCCAGCACACCTGCCCTCCCTGTGGGTGCAGCTGACCACTGGGCAAACTCACCTACCACCCACCACCCACTTGCAGGATGCAGAACGACATGAAGCTGCCCCAGGGTCAGCGGCGCAAGTGAGTCCTGGGCTGGGCTGTGCCCTTGGGGGCCACTGGAGGGGCAGGAGGTCCGGCCCGGGGGAAACCCCCCTAGCCCTAGCTCCAGCAGGCCACATTGCTTGTGGGCTGGCATGGAGTGGTGGAGGGAGCGCTGAGGGCCTATCTGTTCTAGAGTCATTAGAAGTGTCACGGGTCCCCTGGGACATTTGGACTCTTTCTGTCCTGGAAGACTTGTTGGATTGAGCTGGCCTGGGGGGCTGGGTGCCCCAGTGTGGTGTGAGTGCAGAGGTGTTGAGGCTGTAGGCATCCAGAGGGGCCTCCAGATGCATGGACAGGGCGCCTGCCCACCATCTTTCAGTGTCCAGCATCCAGTCTGACCACAGCGAGTGCTGTTTTACCTGCCCCTTGCGAGGAGCCCAGGAGTTTCTGTTTCTGTCTGTGTGGGCAGTAGTGTGCCTGGAGCTCAGATAAACCCGGTGGTTTGGGCACAGCCAGCTGCTTGGGGCATTTGGGCCGGAGTGAGTGGGGTGGGGGTAACCCCCAAAGGGACTGTCGCCAGGTGTTCCCTTAGGGTAGGATCTTTGGGGCCTGTGATGGGACATGGTTCTTCTGGGCCCAGGAGGGCCTTTCTGTGGGACCTGGTGGTCAGGGAGGGCCTTACGTGGCTCGTTACGTGTTCTTGGCAGCTACGCCCACGCCCTGGATGGCCTCTACCGAGTGGCTCGAGAAGGTGAGGTGGGCAGGGATGTTGTGCAGGACTGGGGGGCCGGAGGGATGTGGCCCGGTGTGCAACCTCACCCCTTCCTTGTGCAGAGGGTCTGAAAAAGCTGTTCTCGGGCGCCACCATGGCATCCAGCCGTGGGGCCTTGGTCACCGTGGGCCAGGTATGCTCCTGTGCAGGGTGGGGCTTGGGCAGCATCCACAGTCGCTGCACTGTTTTCAGAGGGGTCCCAGACCAGGGCAGTGGGCACTGAGAGCCCTTGGGCGGGGGTTGGCACAATGGGTCAGGGCCATGGCCTATGTGAGATCTGGGGCAAGCCCTCCCCTTTCTGCCCCTGCCCTGGACAAAACACATACTGTCACTGTGGGGGCCCTGTCTGCTTTCTGCAGAGCTAGGGGCTGTCCACAGCGGTGACCATCCCTGTCTTCCCTGCAGCTGTCCTGCTATGACCAGGCTAAGCAGCTGGTCCTCAGCACCGGACACCTATCTGACAACATTTTCACTCACTTTGTCGCCAGCTTCATTGCGGTCAGTGACCAGCACAGCTGGGCTGGGGGTGGGGAGGGCCCTGAACCGGTCTTGGAAGCTAAGGACACCTGGGTACAATGAGGGCTTAAGGGCGCAGGGGGCCTTGGTGAGTCTGGTGGTACCTCTCAGAAGCCCAGAAGTGGCCACTGGGGACATGGGAGTTCATGAGTCAGCCCAGTGCCTGGTGCCTCCTGTGGGTGGGGATAGGGTTGGCATGGGTGGTGCCTGCAGGCCCACTGCTGACAAACCCCTCTCCAGGGAGGATGTGCCACGTTCCTGTGCCAGCCCCTGGACGTGCTGAAAACTCGCCTTATGAACGCCAAGGGGGAGTATCAGGTGCGTGGGCAGCAGGGTCAGGGTGCCGGGGACAGGGTCTCACTGCGGTGTGTTGTCTGGGTTGGAGTACAGTGGCATAGTCACAGCTCACTGCAGCCTCCCAGGGAGGATTACAGGGGATGCCAGGCATGAGCCGCTGCCCTGACCCAGGAGGGAGTTTAATGATTTATTTGTACCTTTTCATGAGAAGTAGCTTCTTTCTTTATTGCTTCACTATGTTTTCTACAGGGTGTTTTGCACTGTGCAATGGAGACAGCAAAGCTGGGGCCACTGGCCTTCTACAAGGTGTGGCAGCTGGGGGTGGGGGTGGGGGCAGGTCCCCCGGCTCCTGGCATCTTGGTCTCTCATGTATCTGTCTCTCATTCCAGGGCCTCTTTCCTGCTGGCATCCGTCTCATCCCTCACACCGTGCTCACCTTTGTGTTTCTGGAGCAGCTCCGCAAACACTTTGGCATCAAAGTGCCATCCTGACCAGGATGTGGGTACAGGCTGGGCCACCAGGGCCAGATTCTTCCAAAGGGTCCCAGGGTGGGCACCGGAGCCTCACACCTGCTCCTGAAGCCCTGGCCCCTCCTCCCTGGCCCCATCCTACTCACTGGCTTGCTGGCTGAGCTCATTCCAGAGACCTTTGCCCCCTCCCTGGCCCTCCCTGCCCCATCCCCACAATGGCTGGCCCCCCTCCTGGGTTGATCTGGCTGGTGGGCAGGAACCACTTCTCTCACGGAACTGATGTTTGAGCCCTCAAGAGTTTCTGTCAAGCATTTGGGGGACGTTGCATGTGTGTGCACGTGCACCTTCTATCTCCCAAGAGAAACCAGGCTTTTATGTCCTGTGAGTAGCTGCAGTTCCCAAGGTGCCTGCTCCTGGCTCAACTGAACAAAACGTCAGATCAGGAACCAGCATCAGGAAGGAGGGGCTTCAGAGCAGACAAGCCTGGTCCCCAAGGTCCCTGCCCACCCCTGGCCGCCATCCCCTGATTGCTTTAATGGGTAGTTTTTGCCAAACCTCTCAATGCTAAGACGCTGCTGCTGTCTTCAAGGACTGTGCCCATGTCCCTCATGCCACCTTTGTTCTTTCCTCCTGGTTCTTTGGGAGAACAGGACCCACATTGGGCTGAGGGGCCTAAGGCAAGCAGTAGGTTGAATCCTGGGGGCCCTTCTCGCCCATGTGGATGGCTGCTGACCCACAGCCCACTGCTCCGATTCCGCTGCCAGAGCAGCGTGTCCCCTGGAAACAGAGTTGGCTGCTGCATCCAGCAGCTTCCCTGGTCCCCTGGAAGGGCTGCAGCCCACCCAGCTTTGCAGTGGCTGCTAATAAAGATGGGAGCCATCCGGGGACAATGACATTTGGCTGCTGGTGGGCAGAGGAATCAGGGGAATGAGGGCTGGAGGTGCAGGTGTGCCCCTTGCTCCCTGCTGTAGGGGATGTCCCTCAAGTCACCTGGCTGTGAGGCCCAGGCCAGTTGTCTACCAAGCACAGAATACACTGATGGCCTTGCAATGTCTCAGGACAGGCAGGGGAAGAGGAGGGCTGATGGTCACACTCAGACCCTGCCCTAGTCCTGAAAGGGAGACTTAGGAAGGTTTCAGGGGTGTTGAGATTGTGGTGTTGTTTGCCAGCTCTGGGAAGAGCTGAAAACTACTGTGTCTCGCCAAAGCTAGTTTTGAGGGGAAGGACCCACACCACCTCCTTGTCCCAGCTTCAGCTGTAACCATACAGGGCAGCTCTCTGTGTGGGGTCTCCCAACCCCACAAGCCCTCCTTGCCCACTAGGTTAATTGGAAGCAAATCTCAGACGTGGTGTCATTTATATATAAATACTAAAGTCCATGTCTAAAGACTTTTTTTTTTTTTAAGACTTTTATTTTTTTAACTTTTTTTTTTTTTTTATTGTTGGGGATTCATTGAGGGTACAAGAAACCATGTTACACTGATTGCATTTGTTGGGTAAAGTCCCTCTTACAATCGTGGGTTTTTTTTAAACTTTTTTTTTCTTTTGAGGTTTTTTTTTTTGCAGTTTTTAGCCGGGGCTGGGATTGAATCCACCACCTCCGGTATATGGGGCCGGCACCCTACTCCTTGAGCCACAGGCACCATCCTAAAGACATTTAAAAAAATTTTTTTTTGCAGAAAGTGGTCCCCACCCAATGGCCTTCTCACCAGGAAAAATAATTACAGTAGTAATTCCTTACATCTAAATCTCCAATGTCCTCAAATATCCATTCAGTACCCAAATTTTTCCAGTTGGCTTGCTTTTTAGTTAAGAGTTTATTTGAATCAGAGTTCCACCAGAGCTTTCAGGTTTTCACAGAACACTGAACACCCAGGTTGAAAACTCCTAACTGATCCAGGACAAGAGGGTGGGGGCGAGAGGGCAGGAGTGGGAACTAGGTGAGTTCCCCCAGGGCCAGCCCCATGGGGAGTCCCAGCAGCTGTACACTCATGGACCGCGTTCTTGGAGCTGCTTTACTTGGTGAGTGTGTGATCCTCTCACCCAGCCTGGTGGGGCAGGAAGTGCTCAGTCTGGTTTGGCAGGGCCAAAGCAAGGCAAGGTCAGGGATGGAGTAGGAGGACAGGGAGACTGGCAGAGCTCCCACCCACAGGAGCCACTCCTAGGAGGCAACAGGGACTAGGACAGAGGGCAGCCCCTCCCTGGAGAGTTTGCATCCCAGAGGCCCTGCTCTCTCCACTGCTGTCCCCCAACACTCAGGCCTAGGGTTCCACTGCCTTCACCTATTCACATGGCCCTAAGCCAAAAGCCAGTTGACTACCCACTGGGCCCTGGGGACTTTCCAAACCCTGCACTTAGCATTTCATTAATCAGCGTCACTTTTTTTTATTCTTTTTTGTTGCAGTTTGGCCAGGGCTGGGTTTGAACTCTCCACCCTCAGTATATGGGGTCGGCGCCTTACTGACTGAGCCACAGGCGCCGCCTTCTTTTTTCTTAATGTAGTCTTACCAGGGCTGTGCCTGTGGCTCAGTGGGTAGGGCACCAGCCCCATATACCGAGGGTGACGGGTTCAAGCCCAGCCACAGCCAAATTGCAACAAAAAAAATAGCCGGGCATTGTGACGGGTGCCTGTAGTCCCAGCTACTAGAAGGCTGAGGCAAGAGAATCACCTAAGCCCAGGAGTTGGAGGTTGCTGTGAGCTATGATGCTATAGCATTCTACCAAGGAAAGTGAGACTCTGTCTCTAAAAAAAAAATTAAAAAAACTTAGCACAAGCTGGGTATGGTGGCTCATGCCTGTAGTCCTAGCACTGTAGGAGGCCGAGGCAGGTGGATTGCCTGAGCTCAGAGGTTCGAAACTATCCTGAGCTAGAGTGAGACCCCCATCTCTACCAAAAAAAAAGCCAGGCGTTGTGGCGGGCAACTGTAGTCTCAGTTACTTGGGAGGCAAAGGGCAAGAGAATCACTAAAGGAAGAAAAGAAAAAAAAAAAAAAGGCTCAGCGCCTGTGGCTCAGCAGGCTAAGCTGCCAGCCACGTACACCTGAGCTGGCGGGTTCGAATACAGCCTGGGCCTGCCAAACAACAATGACAGCTGCAACCAAAAAATGGCCGGGCATTGTGGCAGGTGCCTGTAGTCCCAGCTACTTGGGAGGCGGAGGCAGGAGACTCGCTTGAGCCCAGGAATTGGAGGTTGCTGTGAGCTGTGATGCCAC
>CAUYRH010130956.1:0-11185 GCA_963574655.1 Perodicticus potto | reverse complement strand
CCATCCATGAAATTTACCAGCAAGAAGAGCACGGGAAGGAGACAGCAAGGCACCAGTGTCTTCCGCACAGGTGTCCGGCCCTTCCGCAAGCTGGTTCCTCCATCCGCCACAGCATCAGCGCTGCCAGGGCCAAGGCAGCAGTTGTAGGGCTGCCTTGTCCTGCATCAACCTGGGGCTCGCCACACCCTTGCACTCAAAATATCAACCCTCAACAGCCTCCTCCTCCTCCTTTTCCCCTCTGCTCTCCAGCAAAGTCCTGCACTTTGATGCAAGTTTCCCTGAATTTACTAATTTAACACATTCTATGTCTATAATCTAAGCTTCCTACATCTCCCTTGTCCAATGAAACATTTCTCTTTTGATGAATAGTTCCCAAAGCCCTGCCTGTTGACCTCTTTCCTGGAATAGGTTCCTTTGGAAGCGTAGATTTTCATCTGTGATGGTTAATTTTATGTGTGAATTTAACTGGGCCCCTGGTGCCCAACTATTTGGCTTAACATTTGGCTAAACAGTCTCTGCCTGACTTCAATCTGGGACATTGGTCTTCAAAAGCTTTCCAATTGAGACTTGCACTGGAACTTACACCATCAGCTGCTGGACTTGGACTGGAACTAGACCTTCAGTTCTCTTGGGTCTCAGCTTGCAGACAGCAGATCTTGGGACTTCTCAGCCTCTCTTAATTGTGTAAGCCAATTCCTTACATTAAAATCTCTCTCTCATCTTCCTCCCTCCTTCCCTCCCTTCCTCCCTTCCTCCTATTGACTCTCTTTCTCTGCAGAATTCATACACCAAGTTTTGTTAATAGGCAAAAACTGCAAAGCTCATTGAATATCACCAAAGAGCAATGAAGTAACACCAGGATAAACCAGAAGATAACTGAGGAATCTTCCTCATTTGTGTCTTGAATTCCCACAATACCAAATCTCGATATCTCACCTACTACCTTCATCAAGTGACTCGACTTCTCGGCATATGTGGTTAATAATCCTCAGCTCTGAGGGCCTGGTAGTCAGTATGACGTAATCATCATTCATTTGCACCTGCCGAGTAGAAAGCATTAGGCTGTACACTCTGGGGGACACGAAGATGAGTTAGAGAAAGACAAGGCCCTTCACACACTTGGACTCTGTAGTATGATTAGAGGTAGAAAGTGGCAGAAGACCTCCAAGCAAGTCTTAGAGCACATGCCACCTCTGCTGTGCACCCCCTGAGTGCTCCCCCTAACGCAGCCTAGTTCACTGTCCACCACTTCCCCTGTTCCCTTTCTTATAGCGCTCTCCTGTTTGAACTGTGAACTTGTGACCATTGCAAGAGCAGAGGCCCTCTCTCCTCACCACAATGCTCCCAAATGCCAGTTGCAATTGAGAGATTCAACTTAGAAGCTGAAAGAATGCAGCAATGGGCTCGATGGCCATAGCACAGCGATTACAGCACCAGCCACGTACACCAAGGCTGGTGGGTTCGAACCCAGCCTGGGCCAGCTAAACGACAAGGACAACCACAACAAAAAATAGCCAGGCATTGTGACGGGCACCTATAGTCCCAGCTACTGGGAGGCTGAGGCAAGAGAATCACTTAAGCCTAGGAGTTTGAGGTTGCTATGAGCTGTGACGCCACAGCACTCTACCGAGGGTGACAAAGTAAGACTCTGTCTCAAAAAAAAAAAAAAAGAATGCAGCAGTGAGGGATGACCTCTATGTGTAAAAGCACACTGGCTCTTTTTCTTATTAGGAAAACTCTGGGTTTTAAGTTCTATGTAATTTCTGGAGAATTCTACAGGGAAATGTTCTTTCCCAAGACAGAGCACAGGCTGTATGCCTGGAAAGGTGATGCCATTGAATAAGGGTGAAAAAGAAGAGAAATTCATCTCTCACCATCCCTGGGAAGACATAGCCTTTGACCTCCCCTTTGGCATGGGAGGACTGGCAGGAGGCATCTTCCAGAAAAATAAAGAAATAAAATCAACCACCTTAGCTCTGGCAGCCCTTCTGTGTTGCCCTGAGGGAGCTATTTAGCACAATTTGATTTCACACATGTCAACACCACATGTGAGCAAGCATATAAACTTATATCATGGAGCCCTTAGCTTTAAGAATATACTTTATGACCAACATACAAAGCAGTTATAGGATAAATACTGCTCAAGATAGAATACTGCAAACGTTCTTTGATAATTTTTATATGATTAGACAAAGTTTAAACAGCTGAGGAAATCCTCAGGCCTTGTTTGAAAAGATTATAATGAAGTACCTGATAAAAAGAAAATGACCTATAATTTCCATCATTTCTTCTCTTACTTACGGTTCTTGTAAGATTAATAATGAAAATGCAAGTTTTTACAACCTCATTATAGATAAATTGCATTTACTGACAATAGCCTCTTTCTTCATTAAAATAATGTTTCATTCAGTGATGACTGCAAGTGTCAAATCAATTTATGCTGTGCCCCTTGATTTCCATACTGCTACATGCTTTCCATGCTGGCCATCACTACTCATGCGGAACTACTCTGCACTGAGTGACTGTGTAAGGATGTTCTTTCTTTTATTGTTGGGTTCACTCTTCTCCCAGGAAAGAAAAAGAAAGATGGAAGGAAGGAAGGAGAAGGGAAGTAGGGAGAAGGGATGGAGGGAAGGAAGGAAAGAAGGAGAAGGGAAGTAGGGGGGAGGGACGGAGGGAAGGATGGAAGGAGGGAAGGATGGACAGAAGGAGGGAAAAAAGGAAGGAAGGAAGGAGAAAAAAAGAGACAGACAGAGAGAGAAAGAAAGAAAGAAAGAAAGAAAGAAAGAAAGAAAGAAAGAAAGAAAGAAAGAAAGAAAGAGAGAAAGAAAGAAAGAGAGAAAGAAAGAAAGAGAGAAAGAAAAGAAAGATCGTCCTATATGTTTCAGCATGGGACATAAGTTTGGGGGTAGTTTAAAAATAAATTCGGTCTCCATGTTAGATATAACATAATCATCTACATGTGCTGGCTTATTTCTAATGCCAAAAACATCTAACTGTGCATTATTTGCTATCATGTGTTACAGACCGATCTCTGAAGAAGTGTGAAGAAGTGAGGATCTAGGCTCAGAGGCCATATATTTCAATTTGTTTTTTTTTCCCCCAAGACAGAGCCTCAAGCTGTCACCCTGGATAGAGTGTCGTGGCATCACAGCTCACAGCAACCTCCAATTCCTGGACTCAAGCGAGTCTCCTGCCTCCGCCTCCCAAGTAGCTGGGACTACAGGCATCCGCCACAACGCCTGGCCATTTTTTGGTTGCAGCTGTCATTGTTGTTTGGCAGGCAGGGCTGGATTCGAACCCGCCAGCTCAGGTGTACGTGGCTGGCGCCCTAGCCCGTTGAGCCACAGGCGCCGAGCCATTTTTATGACAACCCTTTAGGGTGTTGTGATTCCCATTTTATACATAATATAGTTTCAAATTTGGATCTGAGTACTTCCCACCTTGCTATGCCTTACAGAGTAAGCCCATCAGAAGACTATGAGCATGAAAGTGTGGAGAATATTATGTGAGAGAACTCACACTGAGGGAAGGGAGAGCTGAACATGATGACCTTGACCCAGTTACAAACACCCTACTGTATGAGTCAGTAGATTGTGGTGTTTACCATTGACATCCTGGGACCCACTGTAAATATTTATGTCTGGTCCTAAAAAACGAGGAGATATCAAAACAGCAGCAGCAGAAATAAATAAATAAAATAGTCATTTCTCTGAAAGCTGTGCGTGCCCATGGGTCATCAATAGCAGTCATTAGTGCTACCCCTCCTTGGCCCAGAACAAAGGGCCCCCTGCCCAACACCTGCTCTCTCCCTTTCTTCTTTCCTAACATAATCCAGAAGGATGGTCCACACCCCTTTAAGAAATGGCAGAGTAGAGAGCTGGAAGGAGCCTGGAAAAAGAGGAAGGATTCTCTAGATATTATTTAATACTGTTACTATAGCAGCTCTGACCTCCCCGTCTCTGTCCTTGTAGGCGTGAGAAAGGAAAAACACTCGTTTAAGCCACTGTTAGTTTCTCTGTTTCTATAACCTAATCCAGTGGTTCTCAGCCTGTGGGTCATGACCCCTTTGGGGCTTGAATGACCTTTTCACAGGAGTCTCCTAAATACATCCTGCATATCAGATATTTACATTATGATTCATGACAGTAGCAAAATTACAGTTATGAAGTAGCAATGAAAATAATTTTATGGTTGGGGGCCACCACAATATGAGGAACTATATTAAAGGGTCACGGCATTAGGAAGGTTAAGAAGCACTGACTTAACCTCATCCCCACTGGTACATATACTTCCTTGCAGATGATAAACTCCACATGTTTGAGACAGATTGAGTCAAGTTTTCTATTCACTTTCAACCATAAACACCCTAATACACGGAGTGAGGCAGTCCATCTACACTTGGATACATATCACCTCATTGCTTTGACACGTGAAGGTGTGCAGTGTACTCATGGACATATCAGGATAAATATGGTATTGGAAGGGTGGTGTCCATCAGGAGACAGCACTGCCCATTGGTCATCAGCAGATACGAAGGTGTGCCTCAGACACTAAATAGGAAAGTGTACCTGTTTGGTCCTCAACATGATGGTGGATGTGTGTAGGAGTTAATGCAAAGGAATTCCTGAGACTTCCAGAAATATTTGAGGACTATTCCATTGACTAGACAGAGTAATAATTAAAGAAATATGCCTTACTCTTAAATTCAGCTGTTTTTAAGCAACAGGTGGGTGTGAACAGAAAAAGTTGGATTACATGTTGATGAAGAAACCAACTCAGAAAGAAAACTTAACTTATGTAAATTGAATCAACACCAAATCCTTAGTGTACCTAGTCCCACAATTTGATGATATTTTAATATCAAGGGATTTTTCTAATAAATGTTATTGCCTTCCACTAAACAATTGCATCCTTGTTTTTTGCCAAGAATTTTCTAACATTGGATGAAAAACTAAATCATATTTACAGTAACACCCACTTACCAAGATAACTGAAGATAAGCTACCTGGAAAATTGGGACCTGAATTTCCCTTCTAAATATAAGGTCTCTGACTCTATGATCTAATCCCTAATTTTATTAAGAATTTTAAGGTATATTTTTGAGACCCAATCCTTACAATTTTTAATAATCCACATATCCCCTTTTACCTTAAATAAGAATAAGATTTAGTTTAGTTCTGGAATAATCCCAATCATTTTTGCTGTCGGATTGTTTAATTATTAAAAATCATCCTTCCAGTTTCAAGCAGTTTGGCTCAGCTTCAGAAGACGTGTAAATCAGCAAACCTGGGTCAGAAAAGGTGGACGTTTTTCCAAGGATCAGCCAGAAAATGTGTGATTTTTTTCCCGCTGCTTTCCAATTGCAAGGGGTGATTCCCAAGAGATTCAGAAGCTCAATCTGAATAAACAAACAAAAGTTTGGATGCTTGTCAAAACTGTGGCAAAACTAGGCCAGAAATGGACTATATTTTCTAGCGAAGTTTCCAGTATTTCCTGTTTCAAATGGAAGCGGACTGTCCTGGGAAGAGTCTACCAGTGACTGGGACCAGCTGGACATAACTGGAGAAAACACAAAAAATGAGAGAAAAATAAAAAGACAGTAAGAGAAAGAGAGTGTGTGCTGTCTCAAGCTGTTTTGAGAAATGAAGATAATTAAAATGTGGTGCTGAAAATAAGTTGACTCGTGGCTTCTTTTATTTTCCTAGAAAAAAGGAATTCTGAAGGGTTGCATCCTTTCTGCTTTCCATCTCTTTTCTGCCCCCATAAAAGAAATTTACAAAGTGGACCCCATGCCATCTACAGTGTGGACCACAAATAAAGGTATGTAATGGCTTGGTGCCATTGGGTGCTATTTATCTATCCTTAGCTATTACTAAATTACTGCCCATCAACAAGTTGGAAGAGATTACGATGCAGTCTCTAATGAATAACAGTTGGATTATGACTCATCCTTCCCTGAGCCAAATAGGACTATCCCCGGTCATCCCAAAGAAGTGGGCAATAAATCTATTTAGAGAAAGGGATTCTGAAGATCCACCGAGAAGCAAAATTAACCCTCGGTAGTAAAGGTGAATGATAAAAGGATAATCCCTTTCCAATCTTCTTGTGTATCTATTTGCATTGAGCAGGTTCAGAAAACAAAATGGTATTTCCCAGGCTCCCTTGCAGCAGAGTTCTGGGTATCATTTAGATTCTACTAATTGGAATCACGAGTGAAAGATTTGAGGTCGCTGGTGGGATGAATGCCACACTTCTGCTGCTGTTATCTCTGGAGGCAAACACCACTGTGGCAAAATTAGCATGGTCCCAGAACCTAGTTGCTAGTCACCTATTTTGCAAGTATGGATTGATGCAGGCATAACAAAATTCTAGAGCTGGCAAGGTAGCAAGGCTTCTGATGATGGCATATCCCTAATCATATTGGTATCCCAGTTGTACTGCCTTCCTGACTGTGGCTTGGATGGGGTATTTCTAGAAACTGCAGCTATGGCCAGAGCCTCCAAATTTGGTCAGCACTCTCATGGTTATGGAAGGTTTAGTAGGTACCTCGATGTCCCAGCTTTGTAGTAGGACTTAGTCTTATAAATAAAACCTTCCCAATACTTTGTTCAGTCACTGAATACCACTTAATACATCCTTTCTGCTTTAGACAGACTAGAATGTGTTCTGCTTTCTGTGGTTGAACCCTGATCAATGCACCTTCTCTCTGACATTTAAAGGAATCCCAACTTTTCCCTAGATTTTGCACATGGACCAGAGATAGACTGAGTAAGTGGGAAGGGTGAAATAGCAAACACAAGAGGTGTTTCCAGGGACTGACTGACTTCAGAGAAATGTTTGCCCAGGAGGCCATTTCTGAACTGATGAGTCGTGAAGGAGAGAGAAAATCAGAAGCCAGGAAATGGAGCCAAATTCAGAGCACAAAAGAAATTAAATCACGTGGTAGAGGGACGTGGCTTAGATGGAGATTGAGGATGAATTGAAAGGTCTGTAGTAAAGGAAACTAGAGTGAAGTTCTCCAGGTCACTGAGGTCAACTGGTCCTTAAGAATTAGGTAAGAATTAAAGTGCAGTGGCTCACACATGTAATTCTAGATCTCTGGAAGGCTGAGTTGGGAGAATCCCTTGAGCCTGCGCAAGAGCAAGATCCCATCTCTACTAAAAATAGAAAAAATTAGCCTGGTGTCATGGTGAGCACCTGTAGTCCCAGCTACTTGGGAGGCTAAGGTGGGAGGATCACTTGAACAGAGGAGTTTGAGGTTGCTGTGAGCTGGGTTGATGCCACGGAACCCTCCTGGGGCAACAGAGTGAGATTCTGTCTTAAAAAAAAAAAAAGGGCGGCGCCTGTGGCTCAAAGGAGTAGGACACCCGCCCCATATACCGGAGGTTGCGGGTTCAAACCCAGCCCCGGCCAAAAACTGTAAAACAAATAAAAGAATAGGTAAACATTGACTCCAATACTTGTCCCATGCCCTAGTAAATCCAGTATTTTTTCCAAAATACCAAAGTGCCTTGGAAAGGAGAGGTGACTTGATGACTCATGTCTCCTAGAGTCCCCTCAGGCCCCTCAGTGCCACCAGCTAAAGACAGTGCATAGCAGACTCCACACAAAGTTGGGAAACACAATGGATACCGTAACACAGTTTATTATAGAAAACCACAGCACTGAATGTGAGTCTTTCCCAAAAGTCCATTGGCCAATGTGGCCCTCAGAGAACTCTCTTTAGTTCTTTCTCCTACTTGGGCTCATCCTGCCATGTAATGGAGATCCTCTTCTGCCCATTCCCCCCCCCCCATAAACATCAACAAACTATTACCTATTTTTTCTACTGAGCAGTTTCATTTCTGCCTGCTCCTTATCCAGTATGGGCTTTCTAGAAGCTCTTTCTCCAGGCAACATGGCCCATCAAAAGAGTTTGGCCCCATAGGTGTGCGCTGCACTACCTCCTTAAATCAAGGTAGGGGGTGGGTTTGAAGTCATGTAGAGAGGATTTACCTGGAGCAAATTCCTGCAGGAAGGGGGAGGGAGCAGGCAGGAGGGATGGCATCCAGACCTGAGGCGGAAGGGGTGATTTTCCTTGAACCCTCTCTCTGAGGTACGCAAAAATTGCAGGTAGGCAACTAAAAAAGGGGCAGAGGAAGGAGGGCCACTCCTTTCCCTTGTAAAAGGCTGGGAATTAGCTGGCAGGTCCCTTTTCCTCCTGACTCGTCCGTGGTCCAACCCATGGAGGCAGAGCAGGGTGGTGAAGAATCTGTGCTGGAGATATAAACCCAAACCCTTCACTCAATCGCTTGCCCACTGCCTGGCTGGCGGGCAAGTTTGCCCAAAGCTCCTCATTTGTAAAATGAGGGTAACAATATTGGCCGCCTTACAGGGCTGATGGATGTATTCAATGCTAAAATACATAAATACATAGAACCACGTCTGAAATATCTCAACCGTTCAATGAAAGTCGGCTATGAGGAGCAGCCTCTTTAAAAAATCAGATGGAGATGGAAACATTTTCTGAAGCACAACACAAATCGCCAGGGCAGTAGGGTGAGATTAAGGGACTGAAGGTCCCCCATGCCCACTCAGTTATTTAAAAACAGTATGACACTGCACAGGCTGCTAAACCTGTCGAAGGCTTCACTTCTTCATCTGTAGAGTAGCAGTGACTATGTCTATTTCATGGGGCTCTTCTGGGGATGAAAGACGGGAACATGGCACGGTGGCACTAGAAAGTCCCTCCTCATCTAGGAAGTGACTTCCACTGCCAGGCTGGTCTGACTTATTCTTATTCTTCCATAAATACCTATGAACCAGCAACACCAGGCATGGGAGGCTGAGAGAGAAGGATTGCTTGAGTCCAGGAGTTCAACACCCACCCTCGGTAACATAGGAAGATACCTTCTCTACAAAATTCTTTTTAAAAAACCAGCTGGGCATGGTGGCATGTGCCTATAATCCCAGCTACTCAGGAGTCTGAGGCAGGAGGATCGTTTCAGCCCAAGAGTTCAAGGCTGCAGTGAGCTACCATTGCACCACTGCATTCCAGCCTGGGCAACAGACTGAGACCCTATCTGAAAAAATGAAAATTAAAACAAAAGAAAACACCAGCAACAAGAAGCAATAAATGTCCCTCTGGCCTTCCTCTTTTTTCTACATTTCTTCCTTTATTCTCAGCTGACTTTAGAAAGGAAATAAACTTGAATCAAATACAGTTGAAGCCACAGTAAGTACACCTTCACGGTAATAATGCTCATAACCCACTGACTGAACAGGCCAGACTGCCTGGAGGGCGGAGAGCATCGCTTTATTCTTTCCTCCTGCTGCCAGCTCAACTTGCTCTCCGGCCCATCCCCACTTGGGCTGCAATCTCATGGCAGAGCCACGGCTCTCCCCATCATTTTTCAGACAATAACAAGTCTTCAGGTCATAATCAAACATTGAAGACATCAGGCCTATGTAATAACCACATAAACACAACTACAAGCTCTCCGTGGGGGAAAACTTCACCCATCCCTGCCGCAGGCCCTCAGTAGGCAGGGGGGCCTGGTTGGTTTCTCTGTACTTCTCGCTCCGTCCCCTTCCACACTCGCTAGTTGCTAACTATGAACATTCGCGATCTAGCACAGGGGGACAGGCAGAGGTGGGGGTGGAGGGAAGGACTTACTTGAGGGGACCCTCTGGCACAGTGAGTGGCCACCACTGACTTGGTTTCCTAAAGCTCTTCCTGGAAAACCTCCTGCTGGGCACCCCCAAATCCAGCTCTTTTGTCATAGGCAATTGGTGTCCTCCAGCTGACATTTATAATGCTCCCCTCAGCCATGACTTCCCGCAGTCAAAATTCCTCCTCCACCTGGGCTAGTAGACAGCTGTCTTTTGCAAGCCCTCTTACAGTTCGGAATATATGGACCCAGCTTCCCAAGAAAGACCCACAATACAACATTTTCCAGGTTGCTTAGCTCAGGGCATGAGGGTGTGACAAAGATTCTGCTCATCACAGGTGCCATGTGAGGCTCTCATGCTGACGTTTGTCACGTGAGGAAGCAGGCAGGTGGGCATGGCTTCTGTGGTGCTGACATGGGTAACCGTAGGCCCAGCTCTGGAAAATCTGACTAAACCTTAGTCCAAAGATTTGATAAATCACTAACACCTTGTGATCAGTCCCTTCCTATTCAGACTGACTGTCAGGGATTCTGTCACGGGCTACTAAGAACTCTTATCAAGACAGGACCCAGCCCCACCCCACGGGAAGATTATTGGGTGACTCCCCTTTGAAGATGACTGTAGGCCAGCTTCTTCCCAGGGGCCGCATTCAAAGGGTTTGCTATTACCACACACAGCTTGCTCAGACTCCACCTGTCTTCCCTCTGCTGTCAGAGGTGACCAGGGCAGACTCCAACCTTCAGTCTCTTCTTGTAAGAGGACACCATTCCCTGCCCCTCCAAAGCTCTAGGTGACACTTACCCATCTCTGCAAGCAGCTCTCCCAAAGCCCTCCTCACTAAGCTCCCAGTGAAGAAACATACTCCCTTCCCCACCCCATTCCAAGGGTGCAGAAAAGCCCAGCACCCCCATGATGCACTCCAAGAAATTCTTATTCTCCACTGGACCCCTCACCTCTTTCTTCTCTTCTTCTACAGCCCAGGCGTGGCTCAGGAGCCAAAGCTGGCAAAAGAAGCTTTACAATTTCACAGCATGTTCTGTGCAAATGGTCTAGCTCTGTGCTTCAAATGAGGCTATTTTAAGCACCCATTGCACTCTTCCTGGCTTTGGGGGCTTTGGAAAAAACTCTATAATAAAGAGAGCCCCTTTTAAACATCCTATTTAAAATAAGTAGGTGCTATGAATTGAATTTTTCAAAATAAAACCATACTAAAAGTAGCATGGAGTTCCAAATTTTCATCAAGTTCTCACTCATTGAGATTAACCAACCCAACATTTCCTGCTTGTGCTATCAGCACTGAAAACACACATCAACTCTTGTTGACAGGCACTGACAGATGGACTCTGGAGAAGGCATGGAGGCTGTGTTGAGCTGACAGGTGTCAGACTGATGAGTGGGCAGGGATGAGACCGGAGCGCTATTCTATCATGGCCGCCTGCAGCTTGTCTTCATTATATGGAATGCTGGGAGTGCTCAGAAAGACCAGGAGAAAAAGGAAAAACTTATCTGTTCTTACCCTGTATGTGAGCCA
>CAUYRH010130954.1:0-15191 GCA_963574655.1 Perodicticus potto | reverse complement strand
CACAGCTCACAGCAACCTCCAATTCCTGGGCTCAAGCGAGTCTCCTGCCTCCGCCTCCCAAGTAGCTGAGACTATAGGCGCCTGCCACAACTCCTGGAAATTTTTTTTTTTGGTTGCAGCCGTCATTGTTGTTCGGTGGGCCTGAGCTGGATTCAAACCCACCAGCTCAGGTGTACGTGGCTGGCGGCTTAGCCGCTTGAGCCATAGGCGCCGAGCCTACAAAAAGTTTTTAAAAGTTACCTAGGCATGGTGGCATGTGCCTGTAGTCCCAGCTATTCAGGATGCTGAAGTGGGAGGATCACTTGGGCCCAGGAATTTGAGGTTACAGTGAGCTATGATCATGCCACTGCAGTGCAACCTGGGCAATGGAGGCAAGACACCATCTCTTAAAAAACACACACAAAAAATCTCTTGACCTGGCTGAGATACCAAAGATTTTTCTCTTATGCATTTTCATAAACTTTTTTTCAAAAAAGGGTCTTACTTTGTTGTCCAGGCTGGAGTGCAGTGATGCAATCATAGCTCACAGCAGCCTCCAACTTCTAGGCTCAAGTGATGCTCTCACCTTTGCCCTCCCAAAATACCAGAATTACAAGTCTGAGCCATCTTGCTTGGCTTGCTCTGCAGGCAAAGAGTTTTACATTGGACACCAAAAACATGATCCACAAAAGAAAAAAGTTGATAAACTGGGCTTCATCAAAATTAAAAAATTTTCCTGTATAAGAGACCCTGCTGAGATGAAAAGACAAACTACAGGCCAGAAGAAATATTTGCAAAGTGCATACCCAGCAAAGGACTAGTATTCAGAACAAATAAAAAATGTCCAAAACAACAACAAAAAAAAACCCCAAAAAACTAATGAGAAAATAAGCAAAAAAACACGAGACACTTCATCAAAGAGGATATACAGATGGCAAATAAGCATATGAAAAGATGTTCAGCATCTCTCGGCAGTAGGGAAATGCAAATTAAAACCACAATGAGATATCACTACACATCTATCAGATTGGCTAAAATTAAAAATAGTGACATCACTAAATGCTGGCAAGGAGAAACTGGATCTCTCACACATTGCTGGTGGGAATGCAAAATGCACAGCCACTCTGGAAAACAGTATGGCCATTTCTTACAGAATTAAGCATGCCACTACCACACTATCACCCACCAACAACACTCCTGGGCACTTATCTGGAGAAATGAAAACATACATTCACACAAAAACCTGTACATGAATGTTTATGGCTGCTTTATTCATAATAGCCAAAAAATGGGAAAAGCCCAGAGGTCCTTCAGTGGATGAACAGTTAAACCAACTGTGGTACATCCGCAGCCTGGATGCAATAAACAGGAATAGACTACTGATACACACAACAAATTGAATGAATCTCAGGGAATTATACTGAGTGGAAAAAGCTAATCCTAAAAGGCTGTGTGATTCTTTTTATTTGGTATTCTTAACACCCCCACCACCACCACCAATTAGGGAAATGGAAAAAAGATTAGTGATTGCCAGGGGTTAAATGTGTGGAGAGGGGAGAAAGGTACTAATCTCTCCTCCCTTTCCATAATTTTGGTAGGGAGAGGTGGGTGTGAATATGAGAAGGCAACAGGAGGAGCTCTTGACTGTATCAATGTAGTGTCCTGGTGTGACACTGTATTATAGTTTTGCAAGATGTTACCACTGGAGGAAACCGCAATAGATACAAGGGACCTCTCTGTGTTATTTCCTACAACTGCATATGAATCTCCAATTAGCCCAAAATAAAAAGTTTCAATACAAAACAGTTACTACCACCACAGAGCTGGTTGGGTTGGCCTGCCTGGCTTTGCTGCACCAAGAAGCACAGGGAGGGAGGGAGGCAGGCAGGCAGATGACCTCCCAGCCCCATGCACAACTGCCTTTCATGTCACCTAGGGCAGCAGCTCCTCAACTTCAGTGCATCAGAATCAGCTAGTGGGCTAGTGACAACAGGCTGCCCAGCCCCACCCCAAGTCAGCTGGCAGGGGTTGGGACTAAGCCTTGCATTTCTTTTTTTTTTTTTTTGTAGAGACAGAGTCTCACTTTATCACCTTCAGTAGAGTGCCATGGCATCACACAGCTCACAGCAACCTCCAACTCCTGGGCTTAGGTGATTCTCTTGCCTTAGCCTCCCAACTAGCTGGGACTACAGGCACCTGCCACAAAGCCCGGCTATTTTTCTGTTTTGCACTTCGGCCGAGGCCGGGTTTGAACCTGCCACCTTCGGTATATGGGGCCGGCGCCCTACTGGATGAGCCACAGGCGCCGCCCTAAGCCTTGCATTTCTAACAAGTTTGCCGATGCTGTTGCTGCTAGTCCAGGGACCAGTCTGAGAGCCTCAGATCTAGGAAATACAGAGAGCTGGGGAGAAGGGAGACAGGGCAGACAGAGGGCGGAGAGCTCACAGCAGCCTCCTTTGTCACATGGGCCTGGGGAATTCCACCCTTGATGTTTCTCTGCTGTGGACAGAGACCACAAGCATTTCCAGTTCCCCCAAGCTTACTCCTCATTGTACAGGGGGATTTCCTGCTGAGCTCCTGAGCTCACACTTCTGGTCACCTCTCTGGGAAGCCTCCCGCTCCCCAGGTCTAATATCGTTGACCCTCTGCTCCTGGCCATAGGAAGGCACTCTGTGTGTACAGACCCTCCTCCCACCTTCTGCTCTGAGGCAGGGCTGGGAACAAACCTGGAGCCCAGATCCCAGATTGTGCAAGGTCTATGCTCCCCTTGAGGGCTTATTGCCTGGGGTTCTCCCTGTACCCCAACTCCAGTCGTAGGTCAGGACCACTTGACAGAGTAGCTCTAGCAAAAAGTCAGTCTAGAAGGCCATACACCTTTATGGGGGTCAGGTCACATCCTCCCTCTAGAAACAGCTACAAAGAACTCACTACCCAGACCTCTCTCCTCTAGGTATCCCAGAGCAGGTGCACCCCCAAAACTGGTTGGGTTGGCCTGGTTCACTGTGCTGTATCTGGTCAATCTGAGTTTCCCACCATTGCCACTTCTCTGCCTGCATGGTGGCTAGGAGCAGGACTAGCAAGTGGGGCAGACTCCAGGAGGGCAAACTTGTGGCAGGCAACCCTTCCCAACAGGTCATCAATCAGGACTCACTATCTTCAAGAATGCAAGGTCAGGTTCCAGTTCCAGGAAAGTTGGGGTCAAAGAGTCTCAGAGAACTGATGGCTCTGGAGTGGGGAAGGAGTTGGGTCCTTGGCACCAAAAGGTGGGGTGCTCATATGCACAGGTAGATATAAGTCCTTGTCCCCTCTACCTGGGAGGCCACAACCACTGACCAGCCTAAGTGTGGGACTAATTCAGGATGCCAGAGTTCATCAAGAAGTCCAGGAATAAGCAATGGCCAGAGGTGGGATATTACAGCTAAAGATATTTCAACTGGCCTCAGTTTACAATGTATAAAATGGGTATCTGGTGACAACCAAGACTGAGAAACATGACCACCTTCATGTCATGAGCCCTTGGAGATCAAACCCAATTATCAGGATGTTCCCTAAATACTGGGCCTATCCTTCACAATTCTACACCTACAATTCTCTCACCTGCTGCTTCTCCTTTGTACTTCCAAGCTGCAACCATTCCCTGGGTGTGACAAGGGCCTTGAGGTTAGTCAGTACAGCTGGGTGAAGTCAAAATTCCCTCACTTGTCCTGTTTCCACTCTCAAGGTTTAGAACTTGGTGTGAGTTTGTGTCTATTTTACTCATAACCATCATGGTCTTTAACCAAGTCACATGTTCTGAGTGAGTCCCTGTGAAATAGTCTGTGGTAACACAAATGACTTTATAACAGACTATTAGCTCGGCCAGCGCGGCTCCATAACTACTGGCAAGAGGGCACCCAGGGAGAAAGATGAGGCAGAGCACTGCTGAACTGGGAAGGTCCAGGGAAGTAAGGGAACAGGGATGGTGGTGGTGGTGTCAAACAAGGCACCTGGTATGTGGGGGGTGACAGGACCCAAGGGGAGACAAGGTACCCCAGCACCTGAGCTTCAGTATGTCCAGTCTGTAAAAGGATGTCCCCATCAAACCCACAGTTGAAGACTGACATAGCGTTGT
Source organism: Perodicticus potto (assembly GCA_963574655.1). NCBI lineage: Eukaryota > Metazoa > Chordata > Mammalia > Primates > Lorisidae > Perodicticus > Perodicticus potto. Next base: position 11,101 of record CAUYRH010130954.1, on the reverse strand, counting down.
CAGCCCAGGAGCGGCGCGGCTCCCGGGGTCAGTGATGGCCTCCGCAGGCCCCCACATCATCATGCTGGGGTGCAAGTGGGAGCACAGAGACATACCGTGAAGGTGAGACCACCTGGCTCCAGAGCGAGGAACGGCCAGGTTGGGACGAAGGCCCGGTCAGACTCTACAGCTCATGAGAACCTCGGGGGCCGCTTAAACCCCTCGGCCGGCCCGCAACAAAGACTCAGGAGAAGGGTGGGACGACCCTGACACCCACGGGGCCGTGTCTGCCACAGATCACGACGCACGCGTGGCAGGTCCTGGCAGGTGGGTGACAGAGCCCCTGGTCCCAGCTCAGCCGTGAAGACCCCGTGGGCACCGCAGCGGTACGAGGGCACCCTGGGGGACCGGCCGCACCTGCCCATCCGCCCGCACCTGCCGGCCCGCACCTGCCGCACCTGCCCGCCCCCGCCGCCCCGCACCTGCCCGCAGGCGGCGTAGCCAGGCACCACCCCCAGGGCCCCGCTCACCTCCGCCCGGCCCAGCCCGGCCCCTCGCCGCGGCGGCCCTCGGCCCGCGCCGCTCCATGCGCTCAGCCCGCCCTCCGCGCCGCCCGCCGCCCCGGGGCCACCGCCGCCCGCGCCATCGCGCCGCCGCCCGCTCCGAGGGCACAATGGAGCCGCCGCCGCGCCGCTCATGCATATGCATGACGCCGCGCCGCCGGCCCCGCCTCCCAGGCCAGAGTAGCCGAGCCCCGAGCTAGAGCTCGGGGCAGGAGAAGCTGCGGCCCGGCACGACCAATGGTAGCGGGGTGGGCCCGGGGCTGCAAGCCGGGCAGTCGGGAGGCGCGGCCTGATCGCGACCTGCTCCCCCGAATCCCTCCACACCTTTCCGAACGCGGCGTCGGCGGAGCCACAGCACGCTTCCTGCTAGCTGTCCGCCGGGGTGGGGCGGAACCGGGCGGAGGGGGCGTGGCCGGGGAGGAGGTGGGGTCAGTGTGTCGGAGAGGGGGCGGGAAAGAGGCGGGGCCAAGGGGCTGGGGCGGGGCCAGGATAGTGGTGCGAGGCCAGGCCGAGGTGGCCGGGTCAGGACACCCGTGCTGGGCCAGGCAGAGGAGTCACCCTTCCTCACATCGCCCCGCTCGGCCCTGCTTCGCTCCCAGAGCCCTCTGGTGTAGTCTTCTCTGCCTCCCGAGGATCCTTTGCTACAGTCTGGCAGACAGGGACATGGCAGGGAGGCGGAGACTGGGGGTTGCCACTTAGGGAATGGGGGTCTTGATAGAGATTTCAGAGATTCCTCCTGAAACAGAAAGCCAGACTTAAGCTAATAAGCTCGCTTTCTTCACCGCTGAGTTCTCTTTTCCGATAGATCCGCCTCCCTGAGAACTCTTAAAGCCGGTATTGAGCTCTTCCACCCAAATGAAATAGCCTAGCCTCTCTGATGAGTTTAGATCCTTCAAATGCTATTATCACCCTTTAAATTATTCTCAGCTTTTTCCTACCCTAAATTTGGGAAGATCACATTCTCCCAATTACCCATAATTTTTTATCTTTAAGAGATGGGCCTCCTAGGCCTAACGCGTGGCTCACTCCTGTAATCCCAGCACTCTGGGAGACGGGTGGGTTGCCTGAGTTCACAGGTTAGAGACCAGCCTGAGCAAGTGCTAGACCCCGTCTCTAAAAATAACTGGGCGCTGTGGCGGGCGCCTGTAGTCCCAGCTACTTGGGAGGCTGAGGCAAGGGGATCTCTTGAGCCCAAGAGTTTGAGGTTGCTGTGAACTATGACGCCATGACACTCTACTGGGGCAACAAAGTAGACTCCTGTCTCAAAAAAAAAAAAGAGAGAGAGAGAGAGAGAGATGGGTCTCCTGTAGTCCAGGCTGGAGTTCAATGGTATAATCATAGATCATTGCAGCTTCAAACTCCTAGGCCCAGGCAATCCTCCTGTGTCAGCCTTCCCAGTAGTAGAGATTAATTTTTTTATTGTGGTAAAAACCACATAAAATTGACCATCTTTACCATTTTCGTTTTCTTTTTTTTGAGACAGAGTTTCATTTTGGTGCCCAAGCTAGAGTGCTGTGGCCTTGGCCTAGCTTATATCAACCTCAAACTCCTGGATTTAAGAGCTCCTCCTACCTTAGTCTCCCAAGTAGCTGGGATCACAAGTGCCCACCACAACACCTGGCTAATTTTTCTATTATTAGTAGTGGGGGGACATGTGTCTAGATTTTGCTCAGGCTGGTCTTGAACTCCTGAGCTCAAGGGATCCTCCCATCTTAGCCTCCCAGAGTGCTAGGGTTACAGGTACAAGCCACCGCACCCAGCCAACTTTACCATTTTCTTTTCCTTTCTTTCATTTATTTATTTATCTTATTATTATTATTATTTTTCTTTTTTGCTGTTTTTGACCAGGACTCAGTTTGAACCCACCACCTCAGGCATATGGGGCCGGTGCCCTACTCCTTTGAGCCATAGGCACCGCCCTATTTTATTTTTTATTTTTTTTTTTGAGACAGATACTCAAGCTGTCGCCCTGGGTAGAGTGCCATGGCATCACAGCTCACAGCAATCTCCAACTCCTGGGCTCAAGCGATTCTTCTGCCTTTGCCTCCCAAGTAGCTGGGACTATAGGCGCCTACCACAACACCTGGTTATTTTTTGGTTGCAGCTGTCATTGTTTGGTTGGGCCCAGGCTGGATTTGAACCTGCCAGCTCAGGTGTATGTGGCTGGCACCTTAGCTGCTTGAACCACAGGTGCCGAGCCTCTTTTTTTTTTTTTTTTTAGAAACAGAGTTTTACTTTGTCACCCATAGAGTGCCATGGCATCATACCTCACAGCAACCTGAAGCTCCTGGGCTTAAGCAATTCTCTTGCCTCAGCCTCCTGAGTAGCTGGGACTACAGGCACCGGCCACAACTCCTCACTATTTTTTCTTTTTTTAGAAACAGGGTCTCACTCTTGCTTAGGCTGGTCTCAAACTCTTGAGCTCAGGCAATCCACCTGCCTCGGCCTCCCAGACATCTTTGTTTGCCATTTTCAAGAGTACAGTTCTGTGGCATTAAGTACATTCACATTGTCCTCCAGCCATCACTACCATCCAGCTCCAGAACTTTTTGTCTTCCCGACACACCCATTAAACACTAACTCCTCAAGCTCCCCTCCCCTAGCCCCCAGCAATTACTATTCTACTTCCTATCTCTATGAATATGCCTACTCTAGCGATCTCATATAAATGCAATCATATAGAATTTTTATTTTATTTTATTTTATTTTTTAATTTAATTATTATTTTCTTTTTTTTGAGACAGAGCCTCAAGCTGTCTCCCAGGATAGAGCTGTCTCACAGCAACCTCCAATTCCTGGGCTCAAGCGAGTCTCCTGCCTCTGCCTCCCATGTAGCTGGGACTACAGGCACCCGCCACAATGCCCAGCCATTTTTTGGTTGCAGCTGTCATTGTTGTTTGGCAGACCTAGGCTGGATTTGAACCCACCAGCTCAGGTGTACGTGGCTGTTGCCTTAGCCCGTTGAGCCACAGGCACCGAGCCAATTATTTTTTGTTTTTTAAGTTTTGATTTCAACTGGCTTTCAATCATCTTAGTTTGGAGTTTTTTTGTTTGCTTGTTTTTGTTTTTTTGGCCAGGGCTGGGTTTGAACTCGCCACTTCTGGCATATGGGGCTGGCACACTACCTGAGCCACAGGTGCCGCCCTGGAGTTTGTTTTTTTTTAATTTTCTTTTTTTTCTTTTCTTCCTTTAGAGATTCTCTTGCCCTTAACCTCCCAAGTAGCTGGGACTACAGGTGCCTACCACAATGCCCAGTTTTTTTGGTAGAGACGGGGTCTTACTCTGGCTCACTCCGGCTCAGGATGGTCTCGAACCTCTGAGCTCAGGCTCAGAGATGAATTTGGTTTTTGTATTGGGTTTATTTCAGTTAGCATAATGTCCTTAAGGTCCTTCCATGTCATAGCTGTGTAAGAATTTCCCCCCTTGCTACGGTGGGTAATAGTCCATTATATGCCTACACCACATTTACTTTGTCCACCACTAGCTGATGAACACCCCACCATTTTTCACATTGCTGAAATTTCTTTCCTGAACGCTGCATCTGACTTCCGTGCTCTGTTTCTTTTGGGGAATCATTAGTTCATTAAATGAATATGGCAGGCCTACTGCATGAGAGTCAGCAGTCTGGGCTCTGTGAACACTGGTCTGTGCCCAGGGACCACAATGGTGAGGCCCCTCCACCCTTGGGACAAGCATGCCAGAGGGAACAAACAAAAGGAAATGACTCAACAGGTAACAATGTGTCCATCAGGGAGAGTGTTAGGAAGAAAATAAAGCAAGACCAGAGGACCAGGGTGATGGGAATGAGGGAAAAATTCTCTGGGAACTGGTCCTAAAGAAGAGACCTAAATGAGGGGGGAAGGAGGTCCCCAGGGGATCCTGGCTTCTTTCTTTGTCTTAGAAGAGGCTGTGTGTTTGCAGGAAGGTTCACAGGGGAGGGCAGAAGTGGACACACCAAGGATCCTGGATACCCTTAGTGCAGGCAGCTCTGCACCCCTACTTGCTTCAGCAACTCCTGCTCAGCACCCCTGGGAGATGCTACCTGGTGTCCACTTTTCTAGAGAATGTTTTCATTTTTTACTATAGGAATTGTTAGGAAAGTCTTCCTTATTTACTAGGAAAAAAATCTGTCCTTCAGAAACCTTCCCTCTAAAATTGCATAAAATAAGAATCATTACTTAGCTATCTGATAGCTCTTCAAATATTAAATGAAACTTCTCATTCCCCACTAGTCATCTGTTGGAGAACAAATGTGCCCAGTTTCTTAAGTGTTAACAGTAACATGATTTCCAGACCCCATACCAACTGGCCGCTGTCATTCAGACAAGCACCAGTTAGACAATATCCCTTTTAAAATGTGACACCAGGAAGGGAACCTGATACCCTAAGTGTAGTCAACCTAGCACAGCGTCCTGGGGTTCCTGCAAGTTGACACTCTGTAAAGGTCAATGTGGCCTAAATCTGAATTTGGTTTTTAAGCAGTACCCCTAGTTATTATGACCGGCTGTGAAGGATGTTGAGTTGTACCTATTGTCCATTTACAAAGTTAACTTTAAAAGGGAACAGTGGCTCACACTGTAATCCTAGCATTCTGGGAGGCTGAGGTGGGTGGATTGCTTGAGCTCAGGAGTTTGAGACCAGCCTGAGCAAGAGGAAGACCTCGTCTCTACTAAAAATAGAAAACTAGCCAGGTTTTGTGGCTGGTGTCTATAGTCCCAGCTACTCGGGAGGCTGAAGGCAAGAAGATCACATGAACCCAAGAGTTTGAAGTTGCTGTGAGCTATGATGCCACAGAATTCTATCCAGGGTGACAGAGTGAGAATCTGTCTCAAAAAAACAAAAAGAAACAGTTGCTGCTGCTGCTGCTGCTCTGCATATAAGTAACATATTCTAATTGTAGAAAACAGAAATATTCAAAATAAATTAAAACATTTGTGGGGAAACAGTGGCTCATGCCTATAATCTTAGCACTCTGGGAGGCTGAGGTGGGCAGAAGGCTTGAGCTCACACGTTTGAGACTACCCTGTCTCTAAAACTATTTGGGCATTGTGGTGGGTGCCTACTTGGAAAGTTGAGACAAGAGGATCGCCTAAGCCCAGGTGTTTGACTTTGCTGTGAGCAATAATGCCATAGCACTTAACCCCGGGGCGACTAAGACTCTGTCTCAAAACAAAACAAAAATTTCACTGATAGTTCCTGTTAATTGTTTGGTCTATTTTCTTCCAGATGGTTCTCTCTGTGTAACTTTATACTGTAGAGATTATGGCATATAAATGATTTTTGCATTCTTATTTTTTTACATTATCAACATAAACATTTCCTTTCCTTTCTTCTCTTTCTTTTTTTTGAAACAGAGTCTCACTATATTGCCCTTGGTAGAGTGCTTGGCATCACAGCTCACAGCACCTTGAGCCAACTCTTGGTCTTAAGCAATTCTCTTGCCTCAGACTCCCGAGTAGCCGGGACTACAGGCGCCTGCCACAATGCCTTCCTATTTTTTTGTTGCAGTTGTCATTGTTGTTTAGCTGGTCTGGGCTAGGTTCGAACCCACCAGCTTCCATGTATGTGGCCCATGCCCTACCCACTTAGCTATGGGCGCCAACATTTCCTTTCTTATAAATGTCATCTATAATCCTCATAAAATAAATACTTCAGTGATTTATTTACAAGGATGTTTGCTGTGACATTATCTGTGATTCCAAAATACTAGACACAAGCTATATTCAATCATTCAATGAATTTTTATTGAACTTATATGCCAGACACTCTGTTCTCAGTGCTGGCTCACTGTTGTGGAGCTTATGTTAGTAAGTTATTAGTTCAATCCTAGTAGGTAATAGTTAAGTAGAACACACTCAAAGAATGGAGTTTATGTAGCATCAAAAATCTTGTTTTTAGAGAATATTTAATGGCATTGGAAGACATTAATGATTTGCCAAATGAAAACAGGATGCAAATCGAGAGGCTGAGGCACGAGAATCGCCTAAGCCCAGGAGTTGGAGGTTGCTGTGAGCTGCGTGATGCCACGACACTCTACCGAGGGCCATAAAGTGAGACTAGGTCTCTACGAAAAAAAAAAAAGAAAGAAAGAAAGAAAAAAGAAAACAGGATGCAAAGTTGTATGATGCCAACACGTTCATTTCTAAGGAAGCATGTACGGAGTGCTCAGTCTTCCCATAGGTCTCTAATTCATTACAAGGGGAGAAAGGAACCTTTATAATAATGGCATTGGTCAGACACACCTTAACCAAGTGACCAGAGTCAACGCCACCAAGAGTGAGAACAGGTAACATACTGTGTGTCTAACGTGATGCTCGGAGAGGACAGAGAATCCCCCATGTGGACACTCCAGCTGGGAATGTTCAATCTGAATCTGATCATGAGAAAACAACCACGCAAACCCGACAGAAGTTCAATCTCCAGAACTGGCTCAGAGAACATCAAGCCAAGGGAAACAGGCTAGAATAGAATAGACTAGAAACTCAGGAGATATACGTGTCACAGCTAGACTGGATGGCAGGGTGTGGAGGACATTGTTGAGACAATCAGGGATAATTGGGGAAATTTGATTTTGGGGTAGATATTGGATAATAACATTGAATAGATGTTAGATAACCACACTGGGGAAGTGAGAGAATGCCTTTGTTTTTGTTTTTTTTTTTGAGACAGAGCCTCAAGCTGTCACCCTAGAAAGAGTGCTGTGGCATTTCAGCTCACAGCAACCTCCAATTCCTGGGCTCAAGCAAGTCTCCTGCCTCCGCCTCCCAAGTAGCTGGGACTACAGGCGCCCGCCACAACGCCCGGCCATTTTTTTTTTTTTTGGTTGCAGCCGTCATTGTTGTTTGGCAGGCCCGGGCTGGATTCGAACCTGCCAGCTCAGGTGCACATGGCTGGCGCCTTAGCCTTTTGAGCCATAGGCGCCAAGCCGTATGCCCTTGTTTTTAAGAGATTGCCAAAGGGAAGTATTTCCAGGTGGTGTCTCATGGGTTCACAAGGCTTACAAAATTAAACCAAAACTACGAAGCGTGTGTAGATAGAATACCCTGGGGCACAGTGCTTGTAGGGGCACTAAAATCTAAAAAAAGTGGCCGGGCACAGTGGCTTATATCTGTAATCCTAGCACTTTGGAGGCCAACATGGGTAGATTGCTTGAGCTCAGGAGTTCGAGACCAGCCTGAGCAAGAGCGAGACCCTATCTATAAAAATAACTGGGTGTTGTGCCAGGCACCCAGCTACTTGGGAAGCTAAGACAAGAGGATCTCTTGAGCCCAGGAATTTGAGGTTGCTGTGAGCTATGACACAACAGCATTCTACTGAGGTGAACAAAGTGAGACTCTGTGTCCAAAAAAAAAAAAGTAAATAAAAATAAAATCTAAAAATGTATTTTAGAAGACATATAAAATGATTGCGATACAGGGTTCGCCCATTCAAGGTTGGACTGGGAACCCGAATTTTCCCAGGCCTGGGCAATTTCATGAACAGGAACACCCTGACCTTTTGCTGTGAGCTGGAGGGACTACATTCATTCATTTGTCAATAACACTCATTAACATTGAAAAAGTGTTTCCTGGCAGAGTGTAGTGGCTCCTGCCTATAATCCTAGCACTCTGGGAGGCAGGTAGATTGACGGAGTTTAGGAGTTCCGGGCCAGCCTTAACTAGAGGGAGACCTCATCTCTAAAAATAGCTGGGCGGGTGGGGGGGGGGGAAATAATGTAATGAAGAATAATAAAATACATATATTTAAAAAAAAATAAATAAAAAAAAATAATAAAAATAAAAATAAAGATTAAAAAAAAAAATAGCTGGGCATTGTGGTGGGCGCCTGTAGTCCCAGCTACTTAGGAGGCTGAGAAAAGAAGACTGCTTGAGCCCAGGAGTTTGAGTTTGCTATGAGCTATGATGTTACAGCACTCTACCAAGGACGACAAAGTGAGACTCTGTCTAAAAAAAATCAAAACCCAGAAAATGCGTTTCCATTTACCAAATCCTGGCCAAATGTAATTCTCAAGACCTTATACTCCTAGACATAGGACCCACGTGGAGTCCATTCCTTCTGCCAGAGGCTCTGGTGCTTTTTACTCTTTCTGTTTTCCTTTCTGCCTAATAAATCCTATCTTACCACTGATCTGTGGTCCATGAATTCATTCTTCAAATCCCTGAGACCAAGGACTGACTGAAGAAAGAATAGGAAGGAATAGCCGGGCATTGTGGCCGGAGCCTGTAGTCCCAGCTACTCGGGAGGCTGAGGCAAGAGAATCACCTAAGCCCAGGAGTTGGAGGTTGCTGTGAGCTGTGTGACGCCACGGCACTCTACCAAGGGCGATAGAGTGAGACTGTCTCTACAAAAAAAAAAAAAAACACAATAGGAAGGAAATGCACTAAATCATGCGTTATTTGTGGACTCAGAAAACAATATTTTGAAAGTTTTTAAAATATTCTTAATGACTGCCTACTTTATAGATGTATTATGATTTATACTGTAGGGTATAGGGAACCCCAACCCTCAAATCAAGCAGGTGGAATCAAAAAAAAAAAAAAAAAAGAAAAAGAAAGAAAGAAAAGAAAGTAACTCTAAAATGACCTTTTAGTTCCCTGTTTCTGCTCCTTCAGTCCTTTTCTGCCTGCAAGGCCAGCTCAGGTCTTTGGAATGCCTTTTCTAAATCTCAGATGAGACACTGCCTGATTCGTGGATCACTGATAAAAGTCAATTTGATATTTAAACTAAATTTGTTGTTGTTTTTTAGCAACGGCCTATGGGTGGAGAGGATGGAGGTGTCTGAAAACACTGTGGAATCTGGTGAGCGGACAGGTGGGGCAGCAAGGGCTGGAGTAGGCCTTTCTCCCTGAAGGTCTCACAGGGCAACTGAGTCACCAAGGCCACTTCCCCACAAGGGCCTCCTTGGCCATGGATGAGGTTTAGAGAAAAAGTGGCAGGTGACTGCACCTTCCCAGCAGGGTGGCTGGCCTGGGGCAGAGTAGTGTGGGAGGCAGAATGGGGATGGCCACTTCCCATCAGGGTCCCCTGGACATAGCTTTGTCCTTTCGGTTGCAAGGATCTTGGAGAGCTTCTCAATTTTGTGAAAAAAATTCCAGTCCTGTTTTGTTTCCTCATACCTGCTCCCACAGCTCCACCTTCTGAAGCTTCTGTAACCCTGTAGTTTGACTCCTGGCCTGGCTTAGCCGGCCAAGTTTATGATCCTAGTCTCTTTCACCTTTGCTCCTTGTTAACTGACTGGCTCATTCTTTTCATGTTTCTTTAAGTTCAGAAAGGATCTGAGGCTGGTCAATTGGCTGATTTCAGCCAGGGCTTGGCGGGTCTCCTGCTGAGTTGGCTCCCATACTGAGCAGTGAAGAGAGGAGGGGCAAAAAGCAGGACAGAGGACATGGGGAGCAGTTAATGTGTACATCGAAACACAGGGTCAGAAGTCAGGAGAGGTGAGCTGGGCATGGTATGTGGACTGCGCCTCCCCCATCCAGCTTGCCACCTCAACCTGGGACCAGTGCAGTGGCTCCCAGCTGCTCTCCTGTTGCTTCCCTTCCTTCCACACTCACTTCTCAGCATAGATGCCCAGAAGCCTGGCTGCCCGGCCGGTCCTAGCTCAGAGCACTGCACAGGCCAGGGCGCAGTCAGGCACAGCCCTCCCCCAGGACCCCAGGCTACTTGGAGGCTCTGCCTTACCCCTGGCCCCAGACCCCACATCTGGCATGCCCAGGCTCCACCCCAGGCCTCGGCCAGGCTCCAAACCCAGGTCCCACTCAGGCCCCACTCCAGACTTGGCAAATGGTATTAGAATTTAAAAAATAGCTTAAAATGTTCTCTGTGTATTCTGGTTATTAAACCTTTGTCTACACTGCTGGTGGGAATGCACACTAATACGTTCCTTTGGAAGGATGTTTGGAGAGTAGAGATCTAAAAATCTGTGGCTCATCAAGTAGGGCGCTGGCCCCATGTATCGAAGGTAGCGGGTTCAAACCCAGCCTCTGCCGAACTGCAAAACAGAAAAATAGCCAGGCGTTGTGGCGGGCGCCTGTAGTCCCAGCTACTCGGGAGATTGAGGCAAGAGAATGGCCTAAGCCCAGGAGTTGGAGGTTGCTGTGAGCTGTGTGACGCCACGGCACTCTACCAAAGGCAATAAAGTGAGACTCTGTCTCTACAACAAAAATAAAAAATAATACAAAAAATAGCTTCTATTGTTTTTATTTTCTTTGTCACAAAAGTAATAAATATTGGTTTTCTTTCTTTTATTTATGTTTTTGAGACAGAGACTCACTTTGTTGCCCAGGCCAGAGTGTGGTGATGTCATTATAACCCACCTCAACCTCAAACTCCTCAAGCCTGCCTCAGCCTCGTCAGTTGATGGGATAAGCTTGCATTTTATTTATTTATTTATTGAGACAGAGTCTTTTTTTTTTTTTTTAAATCATAGCTGCGTACATTAGTGCAATCAAGGGGTACAATGTGCTGGTTTCATATACAATCTGAAATCTTTTTATCAAACTGTTTAACATAGACTTCATGGCATTTTCTTAGTTATTGTATGAAGACATTTGTATTCT
>CAUYRH010130952.1:0-16016 GCA_963574655.1 Perodicticus potto | reverse complement strand
ACAGTGCATCTTGGAAGGGCACAGGCGGAACTTACTGAATGCAGTGTACAAATGCCTTCATACAGTAACTAAGAAAATGCCATGAAGGCTGTGTTAAACAGTTTGATGAAAAGATCTCAGACTGTGTGTGAGACCTGCATATTCTACCCCTTGACTGCACTAATGTATGCAGCTATGATTTAATAATTTAAAAAGAGAGAGAGAGAGAGAGAGAAAGAAGGAAGACCTGTGAATATGATGGAGCAGATCAGAACTCAGGAATAACTGATGTCATTTCATTAGTTCCTCTGAACAGGCCTCGGAGGGAGATGATCTCACCTTTGCTCTCCAGGGGGGAGGAGGGCAACAGGGACTCAGAATTCAGGTGATCTGTCAGAGTTCACATTGTCCGAACCCCGACTATTGCCTTCTCATCAGAGTGTGGGTATGTCTGCATGTTCCTGTGTCTGAAGACTGGGATGAAGATGGCAGAAAGAGCACTGAGACCTAACCTTGGTCTTAGAGCAGGAGCTACATTGCTGGGAATGGACATTCAGCCCATAGGTTGCTCCTTTCCTCTGGTCCAGGGGTGACAGAGGAGGACAGAGGCAACATTGGCAGAAGCACAGTGGGACAAGAACTCAGAGCAGAGGCAACAAGAAGAATACCTCTTTCATTTGGGGAGATTGTGAGCAAGAGCTCAAGGGAGCACAGAAATGTCTGGGGTGCTCTAAGAGGGATCAGCCCTTTTTAAAGAAACTGATGGAGGCTCATGTGGTAAGATTTGGAATTTATAAGGAAAATAAAATCTGGGTTATCTCATGGTGTAATCTCATTACGTGGCCATAGGCAGGTGAGGCCAAAAAATATGGGATCTGTCTTTCTTGGGTTGAAGTAAGGATTATGTTGCAGTATACACAAAGGGCCAGCACAGAAACTGGCATTTAGGACTTGCCCCATGTCTTCTTGCTCCTGATCACCCCTTTCTCAATGCTAGCAAATTAGTAGGTCCCCAGCCTGATTTTTCATTGCTAATGTCTGCCTTCCAGAATCCCACACTGCCTGCATCTATCAAGAAGCCATACCAATATTTCCAATCCATCAACACTTGAACACCAGGCCAATTTGCCCAATACACTCTCTATTTATTTTGCAAGCTGCAATCTTTATGATGCATATTCCTGAGGCAGTTAATTTGCTCTTGAATACATTTCTTTGTGTACTGGTTACCCATTTCATTAGCTGTGATATTGAGACTGGCTGGGACTTGTGGAGGACTTTTCACTGAGTGAGAGAAGGTTTTTAATAAGCCCCATCATCGCTGGTTTTATGGTGCCATTTGATGAGCAAGAAATGTATTCATTCGGCAGCTGCATTCCTTAATCAGGTATTCACTGAGTAACAGCATATATAAATACAGAGAAACACAGAATTTAGGGAGCTGGCGTAATCATTTTCCACTGGGATTGAAGCATTGTATTCACTATCAGTTTTCAGGACAGGGCCGCTCCCGGCCATATGTGGAATTCTGTATAGCACGTGGTACCCAGATATGACTTATTGCCACCGATCAGGAGCACCTCCCCAACCCGAGGGGCCAGGCCATCCAAAGATGTTGTCCTCTATTCCACATCACACAAGAAGCATTTGGGCTTCTTTATGAATGGTACTAAACCTTTTTTGTAGATTCCACCCTTTTGCCTTCAAAATGTCCACCAGATAAAAAATGACTAACATAGGTTAGCTCTTAAACATGGAATGTCTTGGCTAGACATAGTGTCTCACTCCTGTAAAACTAGAACTCTGAGAGGCCAAGGTAGGTGGATTGCTTGAGCTCAAGAGTTCAAGACCAGTCTGAGCAAGACCAAGATCCATCTCCACTAAAAATAGAAAACCTAGCCGAGCATTATGGCAGGTGCCTGTAGTCCCAGATACTTGGGAAGCTGAGCAAGATCACTTGAGCCCAGGAGTTTGAGGTTGCTGTGAGCTATGATACCGTAGACCTCTACCCAGGGAGACAGTGAGACTCTGTCTTAAAAAAACAACAACAAAAAGAAACTCTTAACAAGTTAAAAATGTTTTTAAAAAAATGGAACATATCCTAATGATCAGAATAAGAAAATGAACTTTCGGTTTCTTAATTTCTCAGATTACTAAAAATAAAAGATACACAACTCTTTAAAAGTTTGCTGACTCAGTCTGCAGCTTATGTTCAGTCACATTAAGAAACAAGAAGTTGCTTTAATAAATAGATTTGTGTCACTACATGCATTTAAGTGGCTTCCAACCTTATATGAGATGTTTAAAATGTCAAAAAAAATTTATCATAAAGTACCTTATGGTTGCAGATGGCACAAGGATTCACCAGTTATGGAAACTCTTGAGTTGAGCATAGCAGGAAATCAGTCTTCCTTTAGGGTTGAGCCATTGCCTGTAATTCAAGGAGATTCATAATCTGAGTAAAAAGGGAATTGATTAGAAAACCACATTCTTCTGGCTTTAAAATAAAGAAGGGAATTCACTTATGCCCCCTTTTCTTCATTGAAATTTACAAGAAACATGGAAAAGGAGGAACCATAGCAAATACTTCATTCCTGATGAAGGTAAGAAGCATCTAAACCCCATCCTCAGCAAATAGGAATTGGTCATACACAGTGAACAACTGGACCAGGAAAGAAGACACCTGCCACGGCTGCTCTCAGGCAGATACAGCAGAGCACAGCTCTCTCCAAAGTGGGCTGCATACCCTGGGATGAAACCAGTCACCTTTTGCTTGAAATAGCAAGAATAAGGTGTATAGACTGCCTGGAAAGAGCTTCCTAAAACTTGGACAACACCATGAAAGGTCATAACAAGCAAAGTTGAATAAGAAAATATACAGACAAATTCACAAAGACCAGGAGAAAGAGAAATTCTAAATGTTAAACAATCCTAAAGTTTTTGAAGGAGAGAAAAAGCTGACACAGCACGCACACACACACACATGAAAACACACAACACTATCTCCACACTGTGGGTCAGAACAAAATATTTCTAGCCTGCATCACAGCATATTTTTAACCTCTCTTCCACATAGTTCTTCCACAAATAGCATCGAACCTAAACATTTCTCAGTAATCATCACAAAGGAAATTGCAACGATATATAAAAACACTGAAAGAAGATGGAGAGGAATATAAAATAAAAGACAGTTGAAAACAGCACACTAAAAATGTGTAACACAAAACAGATAAAAATAGGAACCAAATCATCCCCCACAGACTCAGAGAACACAAAGAAAAAAGTAATCTCCATGAATCAAGAGCTTAAAGCAGAGATACAAAGGCTCAAAGAAAGAGTAATAAGATGGACAGACAGAAATAAAAAATTGTCTGCAGACCTTGCTCAGGAAATAAGTGGAAGATGAAAAAAATCATAGAAATAGAAGTAGCTTTAGGAGCAAGAAAAAAGATATCCTAAAAACAGGGAAATATCAGGCTTGGAAAAACTGAATGAAATTAAAAGTAAAGAATAAATAATTTAGAGGTGTCAGAGATAAAATGATGAATATGGAAGACAGACAACAGAGATTCAACAAACACATAATTTGTGTCCCTGAAAAGATAACACGGAAGGAAAATGTTTTCAAAGATATAATTTGCTCTTGGGAGGCCAAGGCGGGGGGATCACTTGAGGCTAAGCATTCAAGACCAGTCTGGACAACATAGCGAGACCTCCTCTCTAAAAATATAAAATGAAAATATTTTGAAAAGATAATTTAACAAAACTTTTCTGAATAACAGAAAATGTAAATCTATATCTTGAAAAAAACATACCGTGTCTTGGGGGGAAATGAAGCAGATGAATCTACGCTGAGACATAAAGGAATACATTTACTGGACTGAAAAAATTTAAGAAAACAATTTGATGGACATACAAGCAAAAAAAAAAAAAAATCAATGCATACGTAGGTTAAAAACTCTTGGTTTAGCTTCTGACTTTTTCCTGACAACACTCAGCCCTTGAACACAGTGGGGAAGTAACTACAAATACCTCAAGAAAAGAAAATGTGATCAAAGATTATAACCAAGCAAAATGTTATTTGTTTCAAGAGAACTAGTATTTTTGAACATGGAGAAACCCAAGGAATACCCTTCCCATTAGCACTTCTTAAGTCTACCAAGAGTTGAATGAAAAAGTTGTGTTAAAGAACTTATGGTAAGCTCCGAAAACTTTTAAATGTAAAATAAAGCCTAAAGAACCAGGGAGAGAAAATAAAACAGAAGTGTGACAGACCATAATAATACAGAAACAATAATATAACTAACGTAAGTCAGGAAGAAAAGAGGGGAAGAAGATGGGAATTTGTGTAAACATACTAAATTTCTGGTCTTTCTGAATGAGCATGGTAGAGTCCCATATTGTTTAAGGCTGATAAATCAATTAACTGAAGAATAATTATTAAAAATTCTAAGAGAACTAAGAATAAAAATATGAACAATAAAAACAAAGTGTTATACATTCTTCTTAGTAAAGTATCTCAAGAATGGAAAAATTAATATCCTATGTACTCAATACTAATATGAAACCAATATATAAACAATTGCATGCTCATATAAACAAGAAAACACAAATTTTTTTTTTTTTTTTTTTTTGAGGCAGAGCCTCAAGCTGTCACCCTGGATAGAGTGCTGTGGCATCACAGCTCACAACAACCTCCAATTCCTGGGCTCAAGCGAGTCTCCTGCCTCCGCCTCCCAAGTAGCTGGGACCACAAGTGCCCGCCACAACGCCCGGCCATTTTTTGGTTGCAGCCGTCACTGTTGTTTGGCGGGCCCAGGCTGGATTTGAACCTGCCAGCTCAGGTGTACATGGCTGGTGCCTTAACTTGTTAAGCCACAGGCGCCGAGCCAAGAAAACACAAATAATCTAGCAAGGGGCAGGGTAAGGAGGGAGAGGGAAGGGCGGATGATTGGCGAGAGGAGAGAGGGCCTTGGCGGGATCTCACCTAAGGTGCCTAATGTGCACATTGCAAGGGTGCTTAGCATACCCCCACCCCCGGGTGAGGGACTCTTTTACAACTTGAACTTTACCTTGGAAATGAGAACAATGTAACCTAAAAATTTGTACTCTCATATTAATTTGAAATACAAAATAATAAAATGTTTTTCTTTTTTTGGCCGAGGCTGGGTTTGAACCCGCTACCTCTGATATATGGGGTCAGCGCCCTACACCTTTGAGCCACAGGCACTGCCCAAAAATAATAAAAATTTTTAAAAAACAAAGTGTTATAGATGAAGGAAGACAGGTAACAGAGAAACATAATAAGTGTCCAATAAGTACTTCTTATTGGAATTTTCTCATTGCTCACACTGGGGTGTGAACACCTACCATCTATGGCAGAAATAGTAGTTTTAGCCCAATATTCATTCTCTCCTCCTTTTAAGCAATAGAATCCCAACTTTCCTAGAATAAGGGCTGCATTTCCCAGCCTCCCCTGCAACTAGGAATGGTCATGTTACTAAGTTCTGGCCAACAGAATACGAGCCAACCAGATGTGTGCAGCATCTGGGGAGCACTCTCCTCCTCCTCTACTCCCTCACCTGTAGTGAGCCACCTTAGCTCACCCAGATGAAAACAATATCCTTAGACGGCAGAGAAACAAGATAGCAAACTTGCCCTACCACTTAGACTTTCACACAAGAGCAAAATTAGTGTGTCTTATATGGGAACATATTTTAAGTCTCTAGCATATGCCAATGAACCTACAGTGTATCTTAAAATTCCATCTTAAAAAGAACAGTGTGGGCTTGGCACCTGGTGCTCAGTGGATAGGGCGCCGGCCACACGGGGGCTGGTGGGTTGGAATCCTGCCCAGGCCTGCCAAAAAACAATGACAACTACAACAAAAAAGTAGCCGGGCATTGTGGCGGGTGCCTGTAGTCCCAGCTACTTGGGAGGCTGAGGCAAGAGAATTGCTTAAGCCCAAGAGTTTGAGGTTGCTGTGAGCTGTGATGCCACAGCACTCTACTGAGGGCGACGTAGTGAAACTCTGTCTCAAAAAACAAAAAAAAGAATAGTGTGGTAAATACATACAATACATTATCATTCAGCCATAAAAATATGAAATTCAGATATGGGCTCCAACATGGATGAATCTTTAAAACATTATGCCGAGTGAAATACATCAGACACAAAAAGATAAATATTGTATGATTCCTTTCATACGAGGGACCTCAGATGAGCAAATTCATAGAGACAGAAAGTTAGAATGATATTTCCAGGGACTTAGGGGAAGGAAAGGTACTATTTAATGGGTGTGAATTTTGCATTGGGATAATGAAAAAGTTTTCATAATAGAGGTGATGATTATACAACATGTAAATGTACTTAGTGCCCCTGAATTATACACAAAAGAATAGTTTTAATGGTAAGTTTTATATCGTGTATATTTTACCACAATAAAAAAGTCAGAGGAAAAATAGAATAAGGAAGAATAGCCAGAAAAGTTCTTTTTTTAAAGAGCAATAAGGAAAGAGCATTGTGCTGTCTAATATGATAGTCAGTATCCTGTCCCACACGAAGCCTCCCTGTCCCGTACAGAAGCCTCTTGTCAAAACGTGTCTATTTAAATTGAAATCAATTACACTGAAATTAAAAGTTCAGTTTCTTAGTCACACTGTCGTCACTTCAAGTGCTCAGTAGTCATGATGAACGGCAGATACAGAACATTTCCATCTCTGCAGAACGTCTGTCGGACAGCAGTCATCTACAGCAATCTGCTTCATAAATTTCAGACCCCCGTATTCAACTGTCCACCTGTGTGTCTTATGGAAAACGGAACTCACGCACATCCCCATCAGTCCCCACCCCCAGCAGCTCTCTGTATTTAGAACGCCACCTTCATGGGGGTTGTTCAAATCAGAGCCCTTGCATGCCCTCTCTCTCCCCCCAGCACCTAGTCAGCTACTCAATCCTGTTAATTCTAAAATCCAACTGTCCCTGTGACTCACTCTGTCCTGGTGCTATAGAGCCTCCTAACAGGTTCTCCACATCCTTTCCTACCTCCTATCCCAGCACCAAAGCCAGGAAAGGTTTCAAAAGTACCGATCAGCTTACGTCATTCCAGGTCTAAAACCTTTACAGGCTTCCTCCTTGGCCTTAAGAATAAGCCCACAATCAGGGGTGGCGCCTGTGTCTCAGCGAGTAGCGTACCGGCCCTATATACCGAGGGTGGCAGGTTCAAACCCAGCCCCAACCAAACTGCATCAAAAAAATAGCCGGGGGCTGTGGCGGGCGCCTGTAGTCCCAGCTACTTGGGAGGCTGAGGCAAGAGAATCGCCTAAGCTCAAGAGCTGGAGGTTGCTGTGAGCTGTGACCCCATAGCACTGTACCGAAGGTGATAGAGTGAGACTCTGTCTCTACAAAAAAAAAAAGAATAAGTCCACAATCTTAGATTTCCAAAGCCCTGCATGCTCTGGCCTCTGCTGGGCTCCCTGTCCCCTTGCTTCAGCCACGTTACAGGCAGGGCCCTCCTCCTGGAATGCTCTTCCACATTCTACTCCCTCGCCTGACTAACTTCTGCTCTAGTTCACTGCCTCCGAAAGGCTTCCATGGGGTGGGAGGGTGGGTGGAGTTTAGGCATCAAAGTGACAACTGAACTCCTAAGGATTCCAGTCCACAGTCCCTGGCCTGGTGACTCCAGACGGTGAGCCTTCTCTGACAAATGTTTGCAGCTCTCAAGGAATTCGCTGATGGGGAAGTGGGAAGAAGAGCCCATGATGGCCGCCATACCTTCCCTGTCACTCAGGCTTCAGATGTGTCCCTCTTCCACTCACTGCTGAGTAAATGATGATGAAATCCATCCCAGACTGGCCACAAACCCGGTCAAAAGGCAGGAGTGGCCTCTGTGTCCCTCTCTGTCCCTGGTTACAATCACCT
The DNA here is from genome assembly GCA_963574655.1 of Perodicticus potto. Classification (NCBI taxonomy): domain Eukaryota; kingdom Metazoa; phylum Chordata; class Mammalia; order Primates; family Lorisidae; genus Perodicticus; species Perodicticus potto. The sequence continues at coordinate 8,117 of CAUYRH010130952.1, read as the reverse complement.
TAAGGATGTAAACCAGGCTGCTCCCAGAAGACTGTGGTAGGGAGATAATCTCAAGCTGTCATCAGCTGAGTTCATTCATTCCAGCAATCATTGTACACTTTTCAACTTGCAGGAGTTATCTTCAAGTTTCTACGAAAATTGGACAGAAATGGGGATATGCCATTAAAACCATCAACCCCTGCTTTTCTTCTCAGCTGGAGGCAGGCTCTTCTGTTTTCTTGGTCCTAAGACTAAAGCCATTTCCTTGAAGCCAAGGAAATAAGTCTTTAGGGAGCTTGAAGACTAGAGTGTGTGTGTGTGTGTGTGTGTGTGTGTGTGTAGGGGCTTCCATTGATGGGGGAGGCGTAATCTGCCCAGCTGGACTGTTGGGGCAGGAGCTATGTCTGCCCACTGCCATGTCCTCCAGTTCCTAGAGCAACTGGATCTTCAGTGCATGTTAAAGAAATCAAGGGCCCTGTTCTCTGTCCAGTGATTTCCAGGCTATATGTGAAAACTCTCAGATGTACCAACAGAAAGAGACCTTCCACACCTTCTCATGTCCAAACTGGCCTTTCAGAGAAAGTATTTCCACTTCCACACCCCAAGAGGAGAAGGAGGAGAAGAAAGGAGCATGGCAAGGAGAACACAAACAAAGGGAGGGACCCTAACCCAGCTGCGGGCAGCAGTCAGCAAGAGAAACCAACCTCAGTTGGAAAGGGGAATGTTTATAGGGACTTGCCCAGGATTATAATCAAAGGAGGAAATTTATTAAATGTTATGGAAATAACACAATTTTTTTCTCATATCCGGAACTATCTGCACCTCTCATTATAGGCACAATGTCAAAGCAGGCCCTGGACCAGTGAAGGGCGGGCTAGAGGTTCTAACATGTGGAGGGCTGGAAGGCCCGAGGCCATGGCTAAAGGTACACTCAGAGGAGCTTGGGGATGGACTGCCTTGTCCAGAAGGCAGTGTACCTGGACCAGGCTCTAGATAACAGGAGATACGACTTCAGACAAGCAGCAGCCTTGGGAGTCCAGGTGCATGGGCCTTGCTTTAGAGGAGCAGAGGGCAGGAACCAGAAGATGTCCATGCAGTGTGATGGACCAGCAGCTCATCTCCTCCAACGAGGCCTCTCTGCCTTCCTGTCCAGGAGCACGTGCTGCTCCCCAGCCTCCCACATCCCCTGCAGTTAGCTCCATGGTGGCTTTCCCCAGTCGTCTCAGCCATGGAGCTCGTATATGGCAGGAATCACATCTTATAGGACCGGGGAATGGGAAAAGAAGAGTCCATCATTCGAGTAGGCTGTTTGCGGAGGGAAAAAGTCACTCTGGAACTAAAAAAGAGACTAGAGTTTTGCTATTCAAGGTTTTGCTGTTCCACGGACCACCAGCATGAGTGACACCTGGAGCTTTGTTACGAAGACAGCATCTTGGGCTCCACCCAGACCTTCCGAGTCAGAGGCCACATGTTTCAAGATGCCCAGGTGATTCATGTTTTCATTATGATTTGAGAATCAACAGGCTAGCACATTGATCCTAGAGCTTTGAGACTCTAAACTTGTACCTCTTTGACCTCCACCCTCCCTGATGCTTTGAAAGTCGTACCATACTGGTGCGTTTTCTCTTTATGCTTCTCCCCCAGCCTGAACTGACTTGAGCAAGGAAGAGAAGACTGTGAAAGAAACTAGAACTCATTAGTAGAGCATCTACTCTAAGCTGATCACAGTACTAGAAGCTGTCCATGCATCCTCTTATTAAGTCATCAAAGCAAGTGCTGAAGTCAGGAAACTAGTGGGCACCATTTTTCCAATGGAGTGAGAATGAGAACGGTTGAGGAACTTTACCAAGTTCATGCAGTTAGGAACTGTTGAGCTTCAAGAAACAGAGACCTCATGGTAACTCAAGTGAAAAGGTGGTATTCTAAAGAAAACAGACTTCACATTGTCCTGTAACAGGAAACACAAGACCAAATCTTACATGGCCTGAATGTGGACAGTACTTGGGAGTCAAGGTGTCTGTCTTTGGCTTCTTGGGAATCCAACACACCCCTGATATGGGGCTTCTTTTGCCCGTGATTTACTGAGATCCTCAGGAGAAAGGGAGAGAGGGAAACAGAACAAGGAAGAAGAAAGCTAAGCAAGAGCGTCATCTTGGGTGGAGATGACTTGGGCATAGGAAGCAAAGAGCTTAAGTATAAATGGAGCCGTAGAGCTGGGCCTCTCGGGAAGCAAGAGGCTGGCCTTTTGTACCCCATGTTTGTCGGTCATTGGCAACTGCTTGCTGGGGGAAGAGGAACCAACCAACCTTGGCCCAGAGTCATCAGGCCAAAGATTTCTCTGCAGAAGAGAAAAATACAAGGCATGAGCAGCCACTACTCACAGCAGCTTGAGGGACAGGGACACCTGTCCAGAGAAGGAGGGGCACCAGCAGAGCACAGGTGCACACATGTCGGGGGGGCAGTGTCTTTCCCTCTCAGGGACAACCTCTACTCCAGCACCAGCGTCTCTGTATCTTTCTGTGCCCTGCTAAATCCTCCTCGTCTCCGAAAACACGCCTCCTTGGTCCACACTCGTCCTCTTTTGCCTTCTAACTCGGGCTTCCACGTGACCCAAAATAACCAGTTCAGCCCAACAACGCCTCTTGATCAAGAGGTGGCATCTTCTCATCCTCCCTTTAGCCAAATTCCTGACAGACAAGGCATGAGTCCCCAACAGAAGAGGACACCCCTAAGTCACACGCTCACCCCAGCCATCAGCCTCGAAAACATAATGGAGTGCAACCAGAGAAGTGAGGAAGGAGCCTGTCCTTAGAAAAGCTATAGGTGGGACAAGCAAGTGATAGAAATTTCTAGTCTTCCCGCTGGCCGGAATCCAAATTCACACTTCCCTGACTCCCTTCTTAGTATAACTGTTGGACAAAACTCTGCCCGGGTTCAAATCTCAGCTCTCCCACTTGCTGCTCAGGCAATTATTTAACTTTTCTGGGCCTCAGTTTCCTCTTTCTAGAAGGTAACCATAGTGCTTGCCTTATGGCTTGTTAGGAGGATTAAATAAGTTAATATGTGCCCAGCACGTAAAAAGCATAATAGAAATGGTTACTAAATAAATGAATTTTTCCAACTCTCAGCAGGGGGAGAGGAGAGAAATGCAGGGGGCAGTGTCTGTGGAGTGGAATCGGCCAGCATCCCAGAGACTGTTAATACACTGAGCTGTTTTCAATGCACTGAGCTGTCTGGTTAGAACCCTGGGAGACAGACAGCAATGTCACTGTTGTGGCTCAGGCAAGAAAGACTGGAAATAGGCTCCATGGCAACTCGAGACGGCCTACAGTAGCCCGCATGTCAAAACTCGCAGACTCTCTGGATAACGACCACTAATCCCAGTGTGCTGCTATAGCTATCACAGGTGCACGTTATAGGCTGATTGGGCTAGCCCCTGCAAAACTCATGTGTTGAGGATTTAACCCCCTCAGAACGTGACCGCATTTGGAGAGAGGGTCTTTGCAGGGGTAATCAAGTTAAAATGAGGCTGTTTGGGTGGGCCCTAATCTAATGGGACTGGGGCCCTTATAAAAAGGGGAAATTTGTACAAAAACAGACACACATACAGGGAGAGTGGGGTGAACGCTGGGAGAAGATGGCCATCTACGAGCTAAGGAGAGAGACAGAGATGGGAAACCAACCCTGCTCACACCTTGATCTCAGACTTGCAGGCGAGGACTGGGGGACAACCTGTGTCTGTGGCTGAAGCCTCCAGGTCTGTGTGCTCTGGTATGCAGCCCAGCCAACAGTTACCGTGTCTGCCCAGGCACCTTGCTAGGCACTTCCTGGGCCTTAACTCAATTATCCTCCCTCCCTCCTGGGAGGCAGAGGTTGCCCAGTCCCACTGTACAGAAACTGAAGCACAGAGCGAGTAAGGAGTTGGTCTGCAGTCACACACTTAGTAAAGAGCAGATCCGGCCCCTAGAGCACTGTCACACTGAGCAATGCCTGACACAGGGAAGAGCTTCACCTGGCATGTAGGAAGCACCCACCTGGTTGGCGCTGAGCCAGTCTCCTATTCTGCCTCCCTCTTGAGACACCCTCATCAAACCAAAGGCCAAGCTGTCAATCGGTCCATCGAAGCTTTAAGGAGAAATCAAAACTCTCCCCGCTGCGGGGAATACCGGGAGAGAAGCTAGACCCCCAGGAGAAGTAACGCTTGCCTCAAGCCTCGCTGTCTCAGGCTCAAAGCAGCAGAAAGACCTGGAATCACAGCTTCTTGGAGCACTTCCTATGATCTTGTTTCTTTCCTATCTTCCCAGATCCCTTCTCTCTGCATCTTAAAGCCAGAGCCTTTCCTTTCTAGGAGAACCAGAGATCTGCTCTTAATTACCCCCTTAAAGGGGAAGGCCAAGTTTCAGGTTGGCTTTTATTCTTGGTAGAAGACTGCCTTGCATCAAACTAGAAAAGACTCACTGACAACTACCACTGCGCTTTCATGTCTGAGACAGGATCAGACAATGTCATTCCTTCGCATGAGAACCAAGAGATGGGCCAACAAAGGCAGCCCAGCAGAGGGATTGCCTTTGCCTTCTTCTCCCAAGAAGAAAGGAGAGATGGCTCCAGACACACAATACACACTGCTTTCTCTCCCAAATTGTTTCTTTTCTACTGTACCTATGGTGAGATTTTTCTGATTACTAGGGGGAAAAAAACGTCAAGTTCTCGAACATTGGGTATTTTTTTTCCGCCATAAAAATACAAAGAAGGAAATTTAAATCATCCACGATCCCAACTCTCAAAGATAACCACTGTTTATACAGAAAACAACTAAAAAGAATTACGTGTGTGAGTACAAACAGACATGTAAAAATTGGGCTCGTTTTGTCTCCTGTTTTTTCCATTAAGTGTGTTGTAAAAAATTCGACTGTGCTAAATTAAAGACTGCTATTCGTTCTTCAATATCCTCTCTTGCCTTCTCTCTTTAGAAACAGAATCTACCGTAAGGTTTTGATTGTCCATAATTTTTTTAACAACTATACTTCCCAGACTTCCTTGCAGCTAGATGTAGTCATGCAATCAAGTTCTAACCAGTGAAAGGGATGGGGTACCACTTCCAGATACCTCAATAAAAGAAAGGGGCATGTCCTCAGTGGCCTTCTTTTGCAACTTTCAGCTAAAGTGAGTGACGATGAAGTGCAAACTGTCTTGGAACATACTCTATAAGATAACAAGACAGATTAATAACCAGGGAGACTGATAACAAGAAACAAGGCAGAGTAGCAAGACGGAAGGAGACTGAATCCCTGAGTGACCTTACGGAGCAGAGCCACTGCACGTCCTGGGCTGACCATCTCTGAACCTCCAAATGAGGAGGAAAAAACTTGCGTCTTATTTAATTCATTGCTAATTTGCTTCTTCTCAATAGAAGCTGAATCTCTACTAACACATGCCTCTAGCTCTCTCTCTCTGCAAAATAGTTTGAGCATGGTGGCTCAGACCTATAATCCTAGCACACTGGGAGGTGGAGACAGGAGATTTCTGGAGCTCAGGAATTGAGGCCAGCCTGAGCAAGAGAAAAACCCCGTCTCTACTAAAAATAGAAAAACTAGCCAGGCATCGTGGCGGGCACCTCCTTGGGAGGCTGAGGCAAGAGGATAGCTTGAGCCCAATAGTTTGAGGTTGCTATGGGCTATGATGATACCATGGCTCTCTACCCAGGCTGACAGAGTGAGACTCTGTCTCAAAAAAAAAAAAAAAGATAGTTCGAATGACTGTACATTTTTCTATCTTATGGATGTTCAATATCAACATGTACTAAATTTAACTACTTATAAATTTTTGGCCATTTGTGTCACTTTTAAACTTTCCTTCATAATAAATACCACTGCAATTAAAATGCTTGTACACAAATCTCTAGGTAAACTACTGATTGTTTCTTAGGTCATACTTACAGAACTGGTGGTTCAAAGAATATAAACTTAAAAAATATTTTTTCATTTCGGGCGGTGACTGTGGCTCAAAGGAGTAGGGCACCGGCCCCATATGTCGGAGGTGGCGGGTTCAAACCCAGCCCCGGCCAAAAACTGCAAAAATAAAAAATATATATATATTTTTTCATTTGATGAAAATATTTCAAATTGTATGTAAAACCAGCACATTGTACCCCATGATTGCATTAATGTACACAGCTATGATTTAATAAAAATAAATAAATAAATAAAATATTTTTTCTTCCAAGAGAATTCTATGTTTGTTATAGGAGGGTAGCTCACTTAAACGTCCACCTGAAAATTCTCCTATCCAAATTTTTATTTGCACAGACTTGCAATATTTGTCCCATATTTATTTTTATTTTCATTACCCCCTCCCTCTGGTATGTATGGAAAGGAGTATAATTTGTCATTCAAAGTCTGAGGTCATATTTTCAAGGTTTATGTGTGTATAACCTTGGGAAAATGACTTAACTTCTCTGGCCAGCTCCTTCATTTTTAAAATGAGTATTCTAAAATTGCCTCCCTCACGAAGACATGAGAATTACATGAGTTGATATGGGTAAAGCACATCTAGTACCTGCCATGTAGGAAGGGGTCACTAAACAGTAGCTAATATTTATTTTATTTTTTTTAAATGTATCTTTGTCTTTATTCTTTTGCACCATTCAGGCCAAGAGAGGGATAACATAAGTACCGACTTCACCTAATGACATATAATTCAAAGCTAGGGAGTAATTCTTTTTTTTTTTTTTTTTGCAGTTTTTTGGCCAGGGCTGGGTTTGAACCCGCCACCTCCGGCATATGGGGCCAGCGCCCTACTCCGTTGAGCCACAGGCACCGCCCTAGTAGCTAATATTTATATTCTTTCTAGAATTATGTGAAATCTGCTTCCCGTTCAAAAATATATTTAAATTTCTGATCGTTTTGAACTATTTCTACCCCCCATTGATATGCCGAATTTCCCATGCTTAAAGTGTTTATTTCATACCTTGACATGGTGAAGAGCATTTTCCAGTTTTTCATTTAAAAAATACACACATAGTATAGTCCCCATTTCTGCACACCTGAGAATGTTTTTCAGTTGTCTTCTAATACAAACAACCGCCTGCCTGGGTGTAGAATTTGTGGCTAATTTCCTTCATGTACACCGTTAGGATTGGTTCTTTATCCTTGAGATATAAAATCTTCCCCGGCAGTGACAGGGGGATGGTCTCTTTTTCCGATTGACGTGGGAAGACTTGCCATCTGTAGAGTCAGTCTTTCTTTAGCACAGCTAAGCTTTCTTACTGTATCATTAGATGCTGCTGTTGCCGCCACTGTGGTTTCAAATGTCCCTTCCTTTGCCCTCACATCCTTCATCCTCCCTCTGATCACTTTCAACTCCTTATATTCGGGGAGACCTTCCCAATCATGGAGTCTCATTGATTCTCTCTCTTAAATAGTTCTTAAATCTGCTGGACATGGCAGCTCATGCCTATAATCCTAGCACTCCAGGAGGTTAAGGCTAGTAGATTACCTGAGCTCAGAAGTTCAAGACCAGCCTGAGTAGGAGTGAGACCCTATCTCTACTAAAAAAGAATATAATTAGCTGGGTATTGTGTCAGGTGCCTGTAGTCCCAACTACTTGGGAGGCTGAGGCAAGAGCCCAAGAGTTTGAGGTTGCTGTGAGCTATGACACCATGGCACTCTACCCAGGATGACAGAGTGAGACTCTATCTCTTAAATCTGTCTCTCTCTCTCCATCCTGACCACCCCACCCTGGGAGGTCTTCCTGCCTCTGCTCCTGCACCTCTATAATTCAGTCTGTGCAAAGCAAGAAAAAGAAAAGGCATCTCTTTTAAACTTCAAGTTAGGCTGTTTTTCTCTTAGTTTGGAATATTCTTCAGTGGTTTCTGGTGGCATTTGGAATAAAATCCAGTCACCTCATGGCCTCCAAAACACCGCATGGGTTAGCACTGTGGATTCTAGGAGGTGTCCACCAGCCTTCCTCTGTCGGCCTTGTCATCACATCCATCTATCTCGAAGACGAGGCCCTTCATCATCTGCTCTTCACGTTCAAGATGATCCCCTGGAAAATCTCAAGACCCTCAGAGCCAAGAGATAGTAGAGCCAAGAGATGCAAGGAACCTGCACCCTGGAAGGTCACCCATCAAATGCCCA
>CAUYRH010130948.1:0-23598 GCA_963574655.1 Perodicticus potto | reverse complement strand
ATGTGGAGAGAAAGGAACACTCTTACACTGCTGGTGGGACTGCAAACTAATACAACCTTTTTGGACGGACGTATGGAGAAAGTTCAAAGAACTCAACCTAGACCTCCCATTTGATCCTGCAATCCCGTTACTGGGCATCTATCTAGAAGGGGAAAAAAAAAACTTTTATTATAAAAACACTTGTACTAGGCTGTTTATCGCAGCCCAATTTACAATTGCTAAAATGTGGAAACAGCCTAAATGTTCTTCAACCCAGGAATGGATTGGTAAGATATGATATATGTATACCATGGAATATTACTCAGCCATCCAAAAAAAATGGAGATTTTGTAGCGTTTGTACTAACATGGATGGAGGTGGAACACATTATTCTTAGTGAAACATCACAGGAATGGAGAAGCATGAATCCTATGTATTCAACTTTGATATAAGGATAATAAATGACAATTAATGGCAGGTAGGGCATGGGGGAAGGAGGGAGGGGGTGATGGAAAGAAAACAAAAAAAAAGGAAAGAAAATAGTGACTAATTCTCACATAAATTGGATTGAATTTTGACCAAAGTACATCACTTAAACATTAATTTTTAATTCAACTTGTCAATATGTTGTTTAGGGATATTGTATGCTCATTTTTAAGTGAAATATGTTTGTAATTTCCCTTTATAACAATACATTTTCTCCAATTTCAATATCAGGTGTATCCAGATCAAGTAGAATGATTTTGAAATATTTTTTTTTCTATTGTCTATAAGATTTGGCATGATCTGTTTTTTGAAACTTATCTTTTACTTTTAGTAAAAGTATTAGGTGTCTATTTTTTGAGACTTTGGAAAAAAAAGATAAGAAGTTAACTGATGACTTCATACTGACCCTCAGAGTCAAAGTATTCTATAATTGACATACTCCTATTTGACAGTGTAAATGTTACTTTCTTTGCATTATTATTAATATTGCTTAATATTTCGATGCAGTAATCATCTGTTTTCTTTTCTGAATGTATTTATCTTTGTTCATTCTTTACGAGGTTTTTGTTTCTAGTCCTTATCTTAAACATTGTTATTGTTATCAAATTTTAAGCCTTTTTAATTCTGTGAAGGTAAAAAGTGGAAACCTAATAAACACATGTACATGTAAAAAATAAAAAATGAAAAAAAAGAAAGAAAGAAATGCAGAGATTCTTTGCAAAAGTTACTCAGAATTTCAGGACAGCAGCAGGAGCACACTGAACCCAGCGTTGGCTGTTGGGCTTCACGCAGTTTCCCAAACCACATACTCATGTGGTAAGGCCTGCCATCCTTTCGTCTTTCTACAATTATTTTCTACAAAACAAAGTCCCAATCTTTTTTTTTTTTTTAATATATATTTTTCTTTTTGTAGAGACAGGGTCTCACTTTATCGCCCTCAGTAGAGCGCTGTGGAGTCACAGCTCACAGTAACCTCCAGCTCTTGGGCTTAGGCGATTCTCTTGCCTCAGCCTCCCGAGTAGCTGGGACTATAGGTGCCTGCAACAACGCCCGGCTATTTTTTAATGCAGTTTGGCCGGGCCTGGGTTTGAACCCGCCACCCTTGGTATATGGGGCCGGCACCCTACTCACTGAGCCACAGGCATCACCCCAAAGTCCCAATCTTAATAGATAGGAAAAAAATTCAGTCTCTTATTTGGAAGGCACTGTGCCCATCACTCACCCACACACACAGTTACAGCAGGCAGGGGGCACAACATCCCCATCACAGGGTGAAACCTGACTCCCCGTCCCCAGCTCCCTCAGGCCCGTTCCTGCTTAGGTCCCCCCTTAACCTCAGAGAGACGGTTTCTGAAGGCACAGCTGCTCCCGGGACCCAGCAACATCTCCTTCACCTGTGCTGAAGCCCAGGGCTCCTGCCGGGAAGTTCTCAGAGGATGGTCCTCACCACTCAGCACTGAGGGCTCCGTGGCCTGATGGCAGAGCCTTTCCCAGGGAGGACAAAGGGCCCAATCTTCAAATCTGGGCCCAAGGTGACGGGCATGTTCACCTTCCCTTCTCTGGGCAGCAGAGAAAGGGAAATAAACAAGAGAGGTTTGCAAACAGGAGCAGCCCAAAAAGAAAGCTCACACCCTGCCCTGTTGTGCTGGTAGGAGACTCTTAAGCCCCGAGCGCCAGCCAGTAGTCCCTCTTTTTCACTGTGCATTCTGGCATCTGAGGCCACTCAGCTGGTGTGGCACACAGGCCACTGCTGAGCAGTGAGGATCAGGTGATTCTCAGGAAATAAACATCCCAAGGAAGAAAAGAGAACTCTAAAGGAAGGTCCTGGCAGATGGGGAAGCAGTTAAACGGCCTCTCTCCTCTTATTTTATTTATTTATTTATTTATTTGAGACAGAGTCTCACTCTGTCACCCTGGATAGAATGCTGTGGTGTCATCATAGCACATGGAAACCTCAAACTCTTTGGTTCAAATGGTCCTCCTGCCTCAGCCTCCCATGTAGCTGAGACTACAGGTGCCCACCATAACACCCAGCTAGTTTTTTCTATTTTTAGTAGAGACAGGGGTCTTGCTCTTGCTCAGGCTGGTTTCAAACTCCTGAGCTCAACTAGTCCACCTGCCTTGGCCTCCTAGAGTGCTGGGACTTTAGGTATGAGCCACTGCGTCTGGCTGAAAAGTCAAGTTCTAATGCTCCAGTGCTCCCTCAGCTGAGCTGCTGCCTGGGAGGAACAGCCGCATGCCTATATTGGACATGGGAACTACTAAGGGAGAAGGGGGAGGCAGCCCCAACCCCTGGGGAATGGCAAGAACCCAGAGGACACACGGCAGCCACAGCCTGCAACCTCGGCACAGTTCATTGCATTGAGTCCCATGCAGGCTTCTGGAAAGGATAATGTTTGCACCTCAGGAAAGCTGGGTGCCAGGGACACTCCAGAATGGACCCTCATGCAGGATCAAAGGACAGAGGACCCCCGATTCAGCCTGTGCACTCTAGATCCCTGGCCTGGCTGGTCACAAAGACTGTGCCAGGGAGGGGTTAGGGGTGCACCTGGGTCATCCTGCCCTATGCTAAGCCAGAGAACAAGGGGATTTACCTCCCTGCCAATCAGCAGAGGGACTGCATGTGAAGGTGGGCAGTTGGGGTGATCCCCCTGTTCCACATGTCGGAGAGGTCTGGGTTGTTGTCTGTGTCTGGAAGGTTCTGGAATTGGTAAATCAGGCTGCACCCAGCCCTGCCATCTTTCCCACTGGCCAAGCCCAGAGGGAAAGATGCTGAAGTCACAGCTTCAGTGTGATCTGCTTGATTTTATTTTTTTCCACTTGTCCAGCTTTTCCATCACCCCCTGCTCCAGAAACTCCCACATATGGCAGAGAGCCTGCCGCTGAGTTCCCTCTGAAACCCCAGTTGCCATGCAAGCTTTTAGTGATGCAGCATGAGGCAAATTTTTACACCATTTCATCTAAAAGACAGAGCCACAGGTGCGCTTAGCCAGTAGGGGGTTTCTGGTAAGAGAAAGAGGAAATAAAAAGTGTCAGAAGTTGCCAGGACAGGCCTCACAGAAAACTGAATTGCCCTTGTCAAAGGCTAACTCGTGACTCCATACAAATATAGAACGGACTTGTGCCGATGCTTTATTTAACTCATCAGTGCAGAGTCCAGCAGGAAGGCTGGTTCAAAGGGAGACCACGGATTGAGGTCTAGAGCATCTGTCAGGAAGGAAGGAGGGAAAATGTCACTGAAATAAGCTTGCCAAGTAGAGACAAACCCAGCTAAGGTCCTAATGGGGCAAAGGGGAGGAAAAGGCAAAACACAAATGCTGCAGGTCTTGGTATGATGTCCACGGGACCCAGTGCAGGCTCGCCAGTCGCTTAGCAGGGTCTAGGCCTGTACTGTGTAGAATCCAAAATGGCCCCAGGACTTTCCACCCTGACCCATGGCATGGTAAACATAATGAAACACAAAGCTCAGGATATGTCACTGGCAAAAAGGATTTTGCCGATATTAAGGTTCCAGAATTAGTTGACTCTGAGCTCACCACAAGGGGGATCATCCCCTAGGCCTGTCTGGATCACACCTGCCCTTAGAAGCAGAGGGTTTTCTCCAGTTGGTGGCAGAGGGGAAAGTCACAGGGGGATGAAAGGCAGGATTTGAGAGCAGGAGGTTCTGGGTGGCTGGGATGGGGGCCACACGGCATGAACCTAAGAGCAGCCTGGAGGACCTGAGATAGACAGCGTCCAGCAGGGAATTGGGCCTCAGTACCAACAGCTTGGATGTTACTCAAAACCAAAGGAGAACAAACAATATTTAAATGAAAGGAGCACATGAAAGTCAAAGACCACGTGTCTCTTTCTGGGGGCTTCCAGGTCCTACGATCTCTGCCCAGCCCAAAGGTAAAGAGCATGGGGCAGGGCACCCTGCCAACAAATCAACCAAACCTGTGTTTTTCAAACTTTTTGGACCAAAACCCACTCAAGTGAGGGCACAGGGAGAAGACCTCCGGCCACCCACAAGCCAAGGAGAGAAGTCTCAGAGACAGACCGCCAGAACCATGACCTTGGACATCCAGGCTCCAGAAGCAACCAGGGACATCTGTGGTACTTTGCTGGGGCCGCTTTAGCACATCCAGGGCCCTAACACATGAAGCATTCTGAATATCTTCTAGTTTGTTCCTTTTCTTTCTTTCTTTAATGCTGTTTGAAACCAAATCAATTCTAGAACCACAAAGAGACCACACATGCAGATTGAAGAACAGAAAGATCTTCAATCTAAGATCCTCTCATTCTCCACACCAATAATTGAACACATGCTACCAATAGCTTTAGAAATGAAAAATTCCATATATCCAGTACAGAGAATCACCTGGAGAGAGGGGGCTCACTATGGTGCTCTGGAGCCAGACGGAGGTGAGCACCAGGACCACGCAGAGTCTCCCCGTCTCCCACAGGACTCGGCCACTCAGGGCAGTCCTTCTGCCTGGGATCAGACAGCAGCAGGCTGCACGGAGGGTGCACCTCCGTCCCCCATACTGTCTCTGCCCCAGGGAGTGTCCCTCCAACACAAAACATGCAGGGCCCTCCTAAAAATGCAGATGCTGTTTCAGGCCTGTGATTCTGCATTCTCAACAAGCTCCCAGGTGGCAGGTGGTGCTGGAGGTGCCAGCAAGGATCTGGAACCTGCGGCAGGAACTGCTTCTTCATCAAAAGACAAGAGGAAGCTGAATATGATTAACCAGCAGGGGTTTTGAGACAAACTCTCTGTCACCCAGGCTAGAGTGCAGTGGCAGTGTCATAGCTCACAGCAACCTCAAACTCTTGGGCTCAAGTGATCGTGCTGCTTCAGCCTCCTGCGTAGCTGGGACTACAAGTGTCCACCACAATGCCCAGATAGTTTTTTAGTTTTTGTAGAGATGGGGTCTCGCTGTGTTGCCCAGGATAGTCTCAAATTCCTGGCCTCCAAAGTGCTGGGCTTATAGTTGTAAGCCACCAAGCCCATGGGTGGCTATAAATAGGTTTCTCATTTTCTTTTTCTTCTTCTTCTTTTTTTTTTTCTTTTTTTTTCAGACAGAGTCTTACGTTGTCACCCTTGGTAGAGTATTGTGGTGTCACAGCTCACAGCAACCTCAAACTCTTGGGTTCAACTGATCCTCTTGCTTCAGCCTCCCAAGTAGCTGGGACTACAGGTGCCCACCACAACACCTTGCTATTTTTTAGAGATGGGATCTCACTCTGGCTCAGACTGGTCTCCAACCTGTGAGCTCAGGCAATCCACCTGTCTCGGCTTCCCAAGTGCTGGGATTACAGGCATGAGCCACCGCACCCATCCCCTGGGTTTCTCATTTTCAACAGAGGTTCATCAGAGCTGGCCTGAGACGGGTCATGCGCAGAGCCAGGAAATCTCCTTCTGAAAGCTTTCTGAGGGACACACAGCTTCAGTGGGGTGCCGCACAAGCCGCCCCAAATGAACATGAAACTGGAGGTATGAAGATAAGTTTGTTTTAAAACACTTCAGCACAATTCTTCAAGCACGCTGCCAAAGCAGCTGCTGCCCTGGAAAAGCAGCCCTGCACCTTGGAGGCTGGAGGCGTCTTGTCCCACAGACTGGGTAATTTACAAAGAACAAAAATTTATTTTCTCACAGTTCTGCAGGCTGGGAAGTCCAAGGTCAAGGTACTAACAGGTTCAGTGAGGGTTCAAGCCTTGGCTGCCAAGGTGGTGCCTTGTTGCTACAATCTCCAGCCGTGACCAGTGCTGCGTCCTCCTATGGTGGAAGGCAATGGGCGAGCCAGCCCAATGATGCCAATGCCTCGGTGATAAGGGCTGTAATCTCTGGAGAGGGAGAAACCCTCGTGACCTGCTCACTCCTTAACATCCTCACTTGTTAATATGCTCACACTGGTGGTTAAGTGCTAACACCTGAATTTTGGAGGCAACACGTTCAAACCGTAGCAGAGGGCTCACAGCAGGCAGCTCTGCGCCCCTCGGAAAGCTTTCAGATGGAATCTTCTGTTCTCCGCCTGCCCCCTCTCCTTTCCCGTGAATGCAACACCAGAGAAAAAATACCAGCAGTGCTGTATGTGGGTCATGTTCACAGTGTTATTTTGTTTTTAAAATGAAATCAAGGTTGCTCTGATTCTTTCCACTTAGGGCAATGATGCTAAGGCTGTGAGTAGGAGTAAGCCCAGACCAAGGCCTTGCTCCCAGCATGGGCATCACGGCTTAGAATAACTCATCCTGGCTGGGCATGCTGGCTCACATCTGTAACCCTAGCACTCTGGAAGGCCCCTGTGGGAGGATCCTTTGAGCTCAGCAGTTCAAGACCAGCCTGAGCAAGTACAAGACTCCAGTCTGTACTTAAAATAGAAAAATTAGCCACAAGTTGTGGCAAGTGCCTGTATTCCCAGCTATTCAGGAGGCTCTGGCAGGAGGATGGGTCAAGTTTGAAGTTGTGAGCTAGGCGGACAACCAGGCACTCTAGCCTGGGCAATAGAGTGAGACTCTGCCTCAAAAAAAAAAAAGAAAAAGAAAAAAAAGAGAGAGAGAGAAAAAAATAGAATAACTCATCCTGGGGAGCAAAATGGATGAGGAGTCTGGCCCTAAGAGGGAGAGGTCAGACTCTGGGAGGTGCTGGGAACTGGGCCTGCCACACCCCTCCCCAAACCTACCCCCAGCTGCCCCACCCCCATCAAAGCTGGTTCTGATTTCAGCTCCCCACCCCATCCCAGCTCCAGCTCTCAGGAGAAGACCTCGGGGATCCTCAGCTGAAACTGTAATCTCATCCAGCTCCACTGGAAAACTGAAAAGAGAAAAAACGTGTTCGACCTCACTCCAAAACTGAGAACTGGGAACTAAAACTGTAGCAAGAGAACTTGGGAGTGTTTTAAAAAGGGAAGGATGTGGTCAGAACAGAGTCTAAGTGGATGGACCTCTGTTCAAAGTAAATTTCTTTCTCTTTATTTTCTTTTCTTATTCTTTTTCTTTTCTTTTCTTTTCTTTTTTTTTTTTTTTGAGACAGAGTCTCTGTTGCCCTGGGTAGAATTTTTTAATGGAGTTTATAACTTTCAACATGAAAATGTTTCAGAGTAAATACTGGAAATGTGGTTTTGCAACAACAAAAATAGTAACGTCTGGCTGGGTGTGGTGGTTCACGCCTGTAATCCTAGCACTCTGGGAGGCTGAGGCGGGTGGATTGCTTGAGCTCACAAGTTTGAGACAGTGTCTCTGCTAAAAATAGAAAAACTGAGGCAAGAGGATCACTTGAGCCCAAGAATTGGCGGTTGCTGTGAGCTATGACCCCATAGCACTACAGCAAGGGCAACAGCTTGAGAGTATGTCTCAAAAAAAAACAAAAGAATAGTAATGCCTGGGTTAAGTAGTGTAATATATTCGATTCCTACCCCCATTAGCCTCCCCCCCCCAAGAAAACTAACTCTGCCAAAATAGCCCAACTCCCCAGTGGAAGTGGGTCAGAGGGTCTGGGGAACAGCTTCTCTGGAGGGTGGGACTATGGGGCACCTGCTCTGGGGCCCCAGAGAGGAGGAGGAGAGAGTCCTCGCTAATGCCTTTTGCTGCTTGGGTCCCCTCAAGTACTCTCTTCAGGACTCCTGTTTCTTCAGACACATACTTCGCTTGCTTCCATCACCCTCCTGGAGTGTTTTGGAGGCTTCACCCAATTACATCCTAGGGAGATCCTCCCTTTCTGAGGAGGGCAGCCTGCAAAAACACATGGGGCTTGCTGCTGTAACCCCCACGTCCTCTGGGGACTGTAATGTTCTAAAATGGCATCTGGAACTCCAGCAAAACCACATAGTGGTGTCACTCTGCTCCTTTCCAGGGAGAGGTGGAAGATGTTGGAGCTTCTGCCTGCCCGGAGCCCTGTGCCAGCTGAGGGTGACACTGCAGCCATCCTGGTGCAGACTTGCCCCCGTCCCCAGGGCCAGTCAGCCCCAAGTCCCAATGATAGTAGCCCTTCTAAAAGAACAGAAAAGGGGAACCTTGAAACAGGACTTCTGGATTCCAAAGATGCTTCAGGATCTTCAGATGCCCTCTGGGGGTCAGAGTCACATTCCAGCTGCATGGGAGTGAGGTGACACCATTGAATTCTGTGTCTTCTCAACCACAAATTGAACATTGTGAGTGTAATAATTCACTCATCACAAAATCACCAGCAGAAGTGGCACATAATTATGATGTATAGGAAAACAATAATAGAAATGACTCCACAAGTCCTGTTATTGATAGTTTGTGCTTAAAACAAGAAACCAGGACATTTCCAGCTGTGGATTTCTGGCATTAGAGCAAATAGGGGGTTTGCACCTTTTAGTATGTTCAATTTAAAAGGATGAACATAAAAAGGAAAAAAAAAACACCATTAACTCAGTGATACTTTTGAATTATTTTATATTTGGTTAGATAAGATCTGTGAATACTTACAGAATGGGTTGTGTAAATGGAAGGTAGACTTTTATTAGTCTAGAAACATGGCTATTCAAGAAACATCACCCAAGGGTAGGAAAGGTAATACCCACTTGTGGGGTGCTGGGCTTGGGGGAGGTAGGGGCTAAAGACATCAGGATGGATCTGTCCAAACTTTCTAGATACAAACCATTTCAAACAATAAGATTTTATTGCCTCAATTAAAAATGAAAGACAAGTTATTGAAACTCCTTGGGAAATTAAAACTCTTTAAAAGACAAATACTGGGCTCGGAGCCTGTGGCTAAGGCGCCAGGTGCCTCAAGTAGCTAAGACGCCAGCCACATACACCTGAGGTGGCGGGTTCGAATCCAGCCCGGGCCCACCAAACAACAATGACGGCTGCAACCCAAAAATAGCCTGGCATTGTGGCAGGCGCCTATAGTCACAGCTACTTGGGAGGCAGAGGCAGGAGAATCGCTTGAACCCAGGGTTGGAGGTTGCTGTGAGCTGTGATGCTACACCACTCTACCCAGGGTGACGGCTTGATGCTCTGTCTCAAAAATAAATAAATAAATAAATAAATAAATAAAAGACAAATACTGGATATTTATTTATTTATTGTAGAGACAGAGTCTCACTCTATGTCCCTCGATAGAGTGCCGTGGCATCACACAGCTCATAGCAACCTCCAGCTCTTGGGCTTAGGTGATTCTCTTGCCTCAGCCTCCTGAGTAGCTGGGACTACAGGTGTCTGGTACAACACCTGGCTATTTTTTTTGTTTTGCAGTTCAACTGGGGCCATGTTTGAACCTGCCACCCTTGGTATATGGGGCCAGCGCCCTACTCGCTGAGCCACAGGTGCCATCCCAGGATATTTATATTTTTAAATTGCTAAATGATATTAATATCTAGACCAATTTGACATATTATCCTCAATCTCTATAAACTTCCAAGTGTTTGTCACTAAAATAAATTTCCCAATAAATTCATTTGACTAAATATATGTATCTTGGTACCCGATGCCATAAAATACCAAAATACAAACAAAACTGGGGACAGTGTGGAGATGCTTTTGGGGGGCTTTTTAGAACGTGATATTTTATTTTTGAATGTCCAGATGAAAGTTCCTCCATTACTGCGCATATTTTTTAAGCAGCTGGCTTAAAATGTGTCTCGAATGAAAACTCTTTTAAACCACAGTGTGAGAGAAAGGTCTCCATGACTGCTTCTCACACTAGTGCAGAACAGTTTTAGTATTCTGACTTGGAGGATGTCAAATTAAGTTTATTTTTTATTTTTATTTATTTATTTATTTTTATTGAGACAGTTTCACTTTGTCACCTTCGGTAGAATGCCATGGCATCAAAGCTCACAGCAACCTCCAACTCTTGTGCTCAAGTGATCCTTTTGCCTCAGCCTCCCTATTAGCTGGAACTACAGGCACCAGCCACAACTCCAGGTTATTTTTTAGAGACGGCATCTTGCTTTGGCTCAGGCTGGTCTGGAACCTGTGAGCTCAGGCAATCCACCCACCTTGGCCTCCCAAGTGCTGGCATTACAGGCATGAGCCACCATGCCCGGACATACCATATGACATGTAATTCATTTTCCACATCAACATCAGAACTCTCTTTATAAATTAAGTGGTGGGGCAAGGACAAGCTCACCGTGGGGTGGATGTACATTTTGTGTCCTAGCATTTGAAGCAGCACGTGCAAGCTCTGGGCGTGCTCCTCCCATCACAGGCCCAGCACTGCTCTCCATCTCTCCTGTTGTCTGGCCATCTCTTTCTATCCTTCAGACGGTAGTGAAGGACCATCCTCGTCCTCAGGCCAATCCCCTGGCTTCCATGAAATTCAAGCAAGCCCACCTGCCTCTGTGCCAGCCCATCCCTTAGCCTTTCTTGAGGGTTTGATAATTGACTATTAGATTGAGACACAGAGCAGGTTCGTTGCTTAGAACCATCTTTTTATGGACTATGAATTTAAAAGAAGTGATTTTTCTTTATGTCATTTTTTTCAATATAAAAATGAAAAATGAGGCTCGGCGCCTGTGGCTCAACGGGCTAAGCTGGCGTGTTCAAATCCAGCCCAGGCCGCCAAACAACAATGACGGCTGCTGCAACCAAAAAATGGCCGGGCGTTGTGGAGGGTGCCTGTAGTCCCAGCTACTTGGGAGGCGGAGGTAGGAGACTTGCTTGAACCCAAGAATTGGAGGTTGCTGTGAGCTGTGATGCCACAGAACTCTATCCAGGGTGACAGCTTGAGCCTCTGTCTCAAAAAAATAAATAAATAAATAAAATGAAAAAATAAAAAAATAAATAAAAATGAAAAATGAATTTAGCAATGGCTAGAGTGACTTCGTTTAAGAAGCATAACGGCTTTCATCTTTCAATAGGTATAAGACACTTCTCAGGGAACGTATGTAAAATAAGGCTAGACATTTTGATAAAAATGACATCTTTAGTCAAACTGCAGGAAAGGAATCCAAATGAAAAGCAAGGCAGTGTTTTCCAGGCTAAGCCATTTGCATTAGGTGTTTGTCCCCAGAGGGAGTTCTGCAGGAAGTGACTGCAGCTCAGCGCCACGTTTCCAGCGAGTGTTCGCGTCCCGCGGTTAGCGCTTCAGGCCGCGCACCACTAGGAGGCGCTGCCGCCCACCGCACGCGCCGGGGCTCCGCACGTTCTGCCCGCCTGGAGGGACCGAGAGAAATCCTTCTCCCCGAGACCCCTCCCAGTGCTGTGCCTAAGTCGAATCCCTGCCGTCAGAGCCTTTAACAGAGCTCGGGACCCTCCGCGGCCTTCCCCTGGGGCTCAGGAGATGGCGGCAGTGTAGGCAACAGCTAATCTGCCTACAAATCCAGGCTGGGTCCGCTGGAATCTGCAAGACAGGATCAGATTCCAAAGACCGAGCAGAACCCGGGGCAGGTGGCAGCGCTAAGTTGCAGAGGGGTAGATGCCCGTGTGCAACTGGGCAGTCGGGCTCAGCAGAGGACGGCCTCAGGGGCCCCAGACGCAGCCAGCGCCCCTGGGCGGCTGCCCTCCGTGGGCAGCGAGGGCACAGAGGCATGCCTCGTCTTCAGGTAACAGATGAGGTCAGACCCTCTGCCGGTCACTCTGAGCACTGAGTCACATTCCTCGTGGCATGTGGAATCTTTATAAAATCAACATGTTCAGTGAGTAGGGCGCCGGCCCCATATGCCGGAAGTGGCAGGTTCAAACCCAGCCCCGGCCAAAAACTGCCAAAAAAAAAAAAAAAAAAAAAATCAACATGAGCCCCAGAGTACATGGGATTATGGAACCGGAGGGTCAGGGCGGCCAGGGGCGGGCAGTGGGGAGTGAAGGCAGTAAGAGAGGGGACAGGCATTGCCACGCACCCCCACCACAAAGGGCCTCCTAGGTGGGAAGCCGTATGGGCAGGAGGCTGGGCCGACTCGGTGCCTCTCCTGAGTGGGCGCACTGCCGTGATATCCTCCTGGTCAATCCTGGGATTCACCAGCCTTCAGGGACAGCCCGTGAACTGTGCCTGGTAGCCCGCAGGCAGATTGCCCTCCATTTATTTTCATAGCGCCCTGCCTCTCTCAAGTTTGGGAGAGGGACAGTGAGTACATCACGTATGTGGCAACCTGCTGTGCTCCTGGACAATTTCCCTTTCAGACCAGGAAACAGCAGGGTTCCATAAAGGACTTTAAACACATTCGGGTGGAGCAAGGTACTTTTCAGCATTGGCAGCTTGAGTACAAAAAAAACCCAACCACACCCTTCAGTGGCTGGAGTTGGAAAAGTGATTTTAGGGACTTGCTCTCCACCCTTCCAATCTCCACGGTGTACAGGCACCCTGAAGACCAAACGGGCAGTTGTAGTATTATTTTAAGAACTAAAATTTCCCAGAGCCCTGAAACACTCTTGAGAACTCAAAGAAAGCTATTTTTGTCCTTTGAAGGTTAGGCTAATATTTGAAGTTTTCCTTGAATCATCCAATTTCTTGCATAGTTAAGTACTTCCTGTTCCCTAGAGAAAGCTACCTTCATGATGCAAAAGGTTTTATTTTGCAGAGGCATGAGGTGAGGCTCCTGGGGGGGTGGGGAGGGGTGGACCAGAGCCCCAGAGAGACTGTTGGGATCAGACCACAGAGGCCCTGAGAGGTGTGGACGTAGAATGAGGTCTCTCAGCTGAGCTGTCCCCTCTCCCCCCACACGCTAAGCTCATTGACAAGATCTAATGTTGGTGTGGAAACTGTATCTTCACACCTCTGTAGGTCACACCCAAAGTTATAAATGAAACGGACAAAAGAATTTCTATTTCCTTTATGAAATAGAGTAATTGTATACTTTTTCCATGGCCTAATTCAAATTCACTTAACTGTAGGAATTAAAAAATGTGTGATATTAATCATAAATGTATTCCAACAACTTCTTTATTTCCAACTGACACTTAGACTTGCAGAACTGGGGGTGTTCCTCCTGTATCCATTCTCAAATAAGAATGCTTAGGTGGGAACAAAGGATAAGCTCAGTAGAGGGGAGTGAGAGCCCTCATGTGTCTATGCAGTTCACAGTTAAATGTGAAATTGAATATCAAGAACTATTGTGGTCAATGTGATAAGTGCTCTGAAAGAAGCATCGTTCAGACCATCTCTGTAATGGTTTATTGAGGACTCACTGTTGTCTCAGAGACCTCCTAAGTACCTGCGATTTATTAATTATTTAATAATCATACCCATAGAGTAGGGTTGATCAGCCTCATTAGATGGGCACCTGTGTGTGAAGGACCGTCCTGTGTCTTGTGTATTTAGCAGCACCCCTGGCCTCTACTCACTAAATGCTAGTAAGATCCCATCCCAAATCAGGACAGCCAAGACTGTATCCACATATTAAGTCTATCATTCCCCCACCCCAGGTGAAAACTGCTGCTCTGACTGTACCAAGAAATCATTATCAGGAAAGCAGGGCTGCAAAAGTTAGTCAGCACTAAACCATGAACTAGGAGAAATGACCCTTTACCTGCTGGGAAACACCCCAGGAGAATGAAGAGGGCAACCCTATTTAAGAAAGCGAGTTCTGGAAGTGACATCAGTGAAAGGGCGGAGTAGGAGGCCTCAGCCCTTGTTTCCCTTTAGAAAACACTGATTTGATAAACATTTATAGATAAACTTGCCTTCATGACAGCTCTGGAGTCCAGGTGACACGATACGTAGTACAACACCCTGGTGGACACCAAAAGACACACTGAAAGGGGTAAGAAGAATATTTGCCCTTCCCCTGCGTCAACCCTCCCCAAGCCAGCATGGCTATTTATGAAAATGCCACAGCTAACATTAGGCAAGATGCCCACTCTTGCTACTTCTGCTTAGTATTCTACTAGAAGTCCCAGCTATAGCAACTAGGCAAGAAAAGAAATAAAAGACGTCCAAATTGGAAAGGCAAAAATAAAATGATCTGTTTGTAGATGGTATGACCTCACATGTAGACAACCCTAAAGATTCCACAAAAAGAAGAAACCTATTAGAACTAATGAGTGAATTTGGCTCAGCTCCTGTAGTACAGTGGTTACGGCTCCAGCCACATACACTGAGGGTGGTGGGTTCAAACCCGGCACAGACCAGCTAAACAACAATAACAACCGCAACAAAAAGTAGCCAGGTGTTGGGGGGGAGGAGGGGAAGCCTGTAGTCCCAGCTATGTGGGAGGCTGACGCAAGAGGATTCAGTTGAGCCCAAGAGTTTGACATTACTGTGAGCTGTGACGCCACGGTATTCTACCAGGGGGAGACCAAAGGCGACTCTGTCTCAAAAAAATAAAAATAGAAATAGAAAAATTAGCCAGGTGTTGTGGCTCTGGTACAAAAGTAGTTAACAGTAATGGCTAGAGGTGCAGGGAGGGAGCTGTTAATCTAAATGACTCTGAGATTCTCTGATTCCTTCTAATCTTTCATGGTCCCCAGGTGATCAACCACACCTGGAGAAGTGCCTTAGGCTTTGAAGGCTACATTTCAAAAGGAATATTGACAAGCTAGAACAGCCCCAGAAAACAGCATCACCCTATTATAACCAAAATTATTACATTCACTTACATCTTATCAGATTAGTAGAGTGCATTTTCTTCTTCTCCCTAAAAAATAACATTTAATGTTTTATCTGATTATAAAGATATTCACATCCTCTTGAGAATATTTAGAAAATACATGTGAGGACAGTCTTAACTTTTTTAATATTTTTAACATTCCAGTATATTGCCCTCTAAGATTTTTCTATGCACATGGGCTTATTCCTACTTTTAAATACAAAATACAAAGAATATTACAAATCCCTAATCAAATATTGCCTGTCAAACACAATCTTCCTGTTCTGGCCTTCTGGATATCACCATTAATACTGAATCTTTCTTAACCAATTCAGCATACAATTCAAAGCAGGTGTTATCGCCTGAAACGACCACTTCAGATTTCCGATTTCATTGTGTTTGTGAGAATGACAACCACAGCACTTCCATAGTTCCCTTTCCCATCTCTTTTCTAAAATACTAAGAACAAGATGTAATAAAAATACTTTAACAATTGCCCAGACACTGTAATGATGAAGCTACCTAAAGTTAAATCCTTGTCCAGCAAGCAGTTTCCCCAGGAGATTCCTGAACATGCTAGTCAGCTGATGGACAAAGTGCTCGCTCAGCCTGACAAAGGCAGCTTGGGAGAATAAATGTAAGGCAAACAGAACATCAAGGGCTTAATTTTTCTCTTCTCTAAATGAAATGTAGGTTGTACATAAGGTTTTAGGATCCAACTCCTTGCACATAACATTGTCATCATTTCTACCATGTCATTAAATTTTCTTTGAACACAAATTGGGAATGGATGCGTAATATTCATTAGATGAATTTATCTTAGTAAAGGTAACTATTCACCTTTCATTAATATTTACAAGTATACTATGTCAATCTTTATCATAAATAAATGATCCTAAAATTATCCTTGTAGAAAAGAACTTTTATATGTATTTTTTTTTTGTAGGAAAATTGCTTAGAAGTAGGTATGACTTTAAAGGGTAAAGAGTTAGATGTTTGTTTTTTTTTTTTTTGAGACAGAGTCTCACTTTGTCACCCTCCATAGAGTGCCGTGGTGTCACAGCTCACACCAACCTCAAACTCTTGGGCTTAAGCGATTCTCTTGCCTCAGCCTCCCACGTGGCTGGGACTACAGGTGCCTGCCACAACACCCACACCCAGCTATTTTTAGAGACGAGGTCACACTGTGGTTCAGGCTGGTCCTGTGGGCTCCAGGTGATCCACCTGCTTCAGCCTCCCAGAGTGCTGGGATTACAGGTGTGCGCCACTGTGCCCGGGGGAGCTGGATGATCTTTGATCCACTTTGCCAATGGCTCTCCAGACAGACAGACCTTGAGTGAACTTCCAGTACAGTGGAAGGACAAAAGGCGGTAGGACAAAAGGCCACTCCTTTATCTTTCCTACAACCCTTTTTTAATACCCGCTATTATCTCTCTTTTTCTTTCAATCTTTTTTTAAAATTTCACATTAATATGAAAAGACAAGGGATTAGATTACATAGTTTGTGTTTGTTAGGCCAAGTCCAAGTTGAACTTGAGCCTTTCATCTAGGAGGTGTGCTTCACACCCTTACATGGTGTCTGTTAGGTAGAGAGCGCACCCGTGCCCCCTCCCTCCTCTCTCCTCCCCTCTCCTTTTCCCCCTCCCTCCCACTTGAATTTAATGTGTTTTTGTTTTGTGTGGGTGTGTACTTGTTCACCTGCTGGTTCATATATGTATTGAGTACGTTGGATACTTGCTTTTCCATTCTTGTGATACTTTACTAAGGAGAATCTTCTTCAGCTCCATCCAGGTTAATACAAAAAATATAGTCTCCATCTTTTTATGGCTGAATAGTACTCCATGATATACATATACCACAGTTTATTAATCCATTCATGGGTTTGATGGACACTTGGGTTGATTCCACATCTTGGCCATTGTCAATTGAGCTGTGATAATTTCCTTCAATCTTTGACAATAGGCAAAATGACATTTTCCTCATCTCATTTTTATACTAAAAGGATTTCTTCATGTTTATTAAGAGGTCACATTTCATCTTTTGTTCTTCTCTCATTTTCTATCCATCCATATTAAAAATATGTAACATTACTCTTGTGGGTTTTTTTGAGATTTCTTGAGTAAGACATACCACTCTGTTCCCTACCCCCACTTCCACCCCCACTCCTAAATTCTCAGCTAGTGGAGAAAGCTGCCTAGAAAAGTCTGCTAAGGTCCTGATTCCCCGTGGAGCTGGACCTGAGAAGGTGGAGGGTGGGAAGCGTGGCGAGTCAGAGTCCCACAGGGCAGACAGGGCTGGCAGGACCCACCTGCAGGGACAGACTCTGGCAACTCCCCAACCTCAAGTAACTCCCCATCCTCAGGTAAGTCCACAAACTCCCAGTCCTCAGGTACATCATCACTTTCACCGCTATTGCAGGACCCGGCAGGAGAGCAGAGTGGAAGGACTGTTCTGCCGGGACACAGACAGAGCTTTTCAAACTTCTGTGTGTATCAGAGTCACCTAGGGAGCATCCTGAAGTGCACTGCTGGACCTCCCCCAGAGCCGCAGGTCTAGGTGGGCCCAGAGGATGCAGGTTCCAGCCAGGCTCCTGGTGATAAATGTCGGTGTGCCACATCTGGGGAAAGCTGGTTATGAGGACCTGCCTGGCTCCTTCTTCTCAGAGGACTTTAAGCTTACCCTGAGGGTGGGTGGTACCTTTCTGAGAAGAGCATGGGTGCCAGAAGTTGTAGGATGTCAGTTCTGAAGTCCTCTGGGTTCTTCCTCATCTCTCTGACTCAGCACAGGCTCCCTTCCAGAACCCTTCTCCATGTACCAAAAGCAGGGCTGTGCTTCACCCACCCCCAGTCTTAGAAAAGAGTGTAAGAGACAACCATACTAGAGACCTTCTAAACACTGTGTAATCTTCCACTGGCTGATAAAGCACAGTGAGGTTGCCTCAGGCTCCTGTCTCCTGTTCTGTGCCCAACACTGAAGCCAGGCTGTGGCTTGCATTGGAAGTTCTGGAATTCAGTGACCAGTGGAGCAGTGGGACTGACCTCGCCCTTCCAACCCCACCACTGCCCTCCCCCAAATCACTGTCGGAGGACACAGGGCGGCTGAGTGAAAGTCCCAGGAGAGCAGAGCAGAGTAAGTGCTGCAGTCTAAAAATATCATTTATTTTTTCAGCCCACTTCATTAAGAGAGATGTCATTCGCAAGAAAGAAAAGTCTTCTCCAGAAGGCAGGAACCGCAGGTGTTAATGACGTTGGTTTGTTGATTCTTTTGTTGTAAGTGCAATGTTCTCGCAGAACTCTTACGGCATACCAGAGCTACCTATTAATATTTTGTAAAATCCTGTTAGCTCCCAAAACCCCAGCCCCCCCAGGTAGATTCCAAGAAACGGCTCTGTTAGCTCCCAAAGCTCAGTCCCCCAGACCCCCCACCCATAGACTCCGAGAAACGGCTTCAGAACAAAAAGGCACGGAGAGTCCCCAAGTTCTCCCAAAGCCCCCTAGTTCCTGGTGAACAAACAGTAGTGAAAACTTACTCAAGCTATGTTTCTCAAGCTGTAACCCTGCCCTAAGCTAACTGCAATATTCCTCTTCTATACTACCTTGCTTGCCACATGGCACTAAAAAGGTATAAAAGTCAACCTGCCTTCCTCTGTGAGGCCACCTGCCTTTGAGAGCAGTGGTCCCCTGCACAGGTATAATAAATCACCAGTTGATTTTTACCTGAGTGGGGTCCGAGTCCTTCATTCTCATCTGCTGTGGGTACAACAATTTTAGGAGGTTTCTTTCAAATTTGGTATGTCATTCAATAAGGAAATCATACTTATGGTCAGATAAGATGATGAAACATTCCAATCGCATAAATCCTCACTTTTATTGGCTTACATAACATGTTCAATACGGTCTGCTTTTTGTTAATAAAAAATGAAAATTATACCCTCAGGGTGACACCAAGGAAACTTTCAGCTACTTTATCTTTAAATGTGGAATTTTCCCCCTTTCTTTCTCCTGCACTTGACCAGGAAAAAAAGATTAAATTAAAAAGTGGAAAATTTTTCCTGGCATTTAAAAAAGTAACTCGTATTTAACTATTCCTCAAGCCAGACAGTGCTTGCCTACAATTCACTGAAAGGGTACTATGCCTTTCCTAAACTTTTTGTCCATATATGTAAGCTTAGTTCCATGAGACATTTTATTATTACAAATTAAGGGATACTACACAGTACTGTTATCCTGTTTTTATAACTTCATAGAATGGATAATAGAATCATATTTCATCAGTATTATTTTAACTTAGATTGCCATTAGTACTCTTAAGAGATGGGTTCCATGATTTATTTCTCAATGTTATCTGTGACACTCCTCAAAATGCATATTAACTTACTTGTGCATAAAAATCATCTACTTTGGCTCGGCATTAGTCTCAAGTGGCTAAGGCGCCAGCCACATACACTGAGCAGGCCGGTTCAAATTCAGCCCCGGCCTGCCAAACAACAATGACAGCTGCAACCAAAAAATAGCTGGGCGTTTTGGCAGGAACCTGTAGTCCCAGCTACTTAGGAGGCTGAGGCAGGAGAATTGCTTGAGCCCAAGAATTGGAGGTTTCTGTGAGCTGTGATGCCCTGGTACTCTACCCAGGGCGACAGCTTGAGGCTCTGTCTCAACAACAACAACAACAAAATTATCTACTTTTTTTCTGACAAAAATTGACCAGGACATGACTGACAGTCTGACTATACTTTTTGTAGATCAGGTGATGTAAGTCTATAGCTTCAAAGTTTTGACAAAAATATAAAGTACAGTCGGCCTTTCATATTCATTGGTTCTGTATCCTGTGCATTTAACAAATTGCAGATCAAAACTATTTGAGATTAAAAAAAATAAAAATAGAATGCCTGTAATCCTAGCTCTCTGGGAGTTTCTTGAGTTCATGAGTTTGAGACCAGCCTGAGCAAGAATGAGACCCAATCTCTACTAAAAATACAAAAACTATCCAGGCATTGTGGTGGGTACCTGTAGTCCCAACTACTCCGAAAGCTGAGACAAGAGGTTAGCTTGAGCCCAAGAGACTGAGGTTTCTCTAGGCTATGATGATGCCATGGCACTCTACCCAGGGTGACAGAGTGAGACTCTGTCTCAAAAACAACAGCAACAACAATAAAAATCATAATACAACAATAAAAATTAATACACATGAAAACTAGTACAGTGTAATGACTATTCACATAGCATTTACATTGCAAGAGGTATGTATTATAAGTCATCTAGAGTGATTTAATGTACACAGGAGGATGTGGGTAGGCTGTATGCAAATACTACATCATTTTATATCAGGGACTTGAGCATCCATGGACTTTGGTATCTGCAAGGGTCCTAGAACCAATTCCCCATGGACCCTGAAGGACAACTGTAAATTATAAAAGTGTCTTATCCAAAGTTATTGTGGGCTGGACATAGTGGCTCACCCCTAAAATCCCAGCCCTCTGGGAAGCCAACGTGGGTGGATCGCCTAAGCTCAGGAGAGGGAGATCAGCCTGAGCAAAAGCGAGACCTTGTCTCTACTGAAAATAGAAAAACTAGCAGCGTGTAGTGGCAAGCGCCTGCAGTCCCAGTGACTTGGGAAGTTGAGGCAAGAGTATTGCTTGACCCCAAGAGTTTGAGGTTGCTATGAGCTGTGATGATGCCACAGCACTCTGGCCTGGGCAATAGAATGAGTCTCTGTCTGAAAAAAAAACAAAATCAGGAAAAGAAAAGTTATTGTTAAGCAAAAGTGTTTTTGAGATTAATGTTTCTATTTTCCCAACCACTTGGGGCCAAAAAAATAAAATGAAACAGGGGTAATCATTGTAGAAATTTGTGCTTCTGGGGCAGTCTTGGCCTGGTCTGGACCCTAGAACACACCCTTGCACTACACACAGTTCTAGCCCTTCCTTGCCACTGAGCTGCTTCACAACTCAGTAAGTTGGAGACAACTGACAGCAAAGAAAAATGCATCCTTCCGTAGCTGTGTGAACTCAGTCTCAGGTCAGCTTGTCGAGATGGGGAAGAGGCTGTTTTGCTTCCCTTTCACATTCCTGATCTATAAACATGTCTGTGCTCAGATTCTCCTTTGACTGGTTCTAATATCTTACTAGTTCCTTCACTGATAATTCTTTAAATGATCCTTTAACATAAGGTCACGTATTAAAGGCATGAGAATCATGATTTTGCCTTTTTTCTGGAAAATTATTTGTTAATATTTTCAAGCCCGACAAAGGCTTTTTCTCATACACCTCTCAGAAACTGAGAAATGAAATGATCTTCTGGGCCTCGTAACAAATTCCATGGCAAGCAATGTGCTTTCCAGGTTGTACTTTTAACAAAATTGAATGAAGCAGTCAGCAGACTGAAAATAATTTGAAAAGACAGACTATTACACGACTTGGGGCATTTGACTCCAGAGATACCTCCAAAAGTGATAATCATTATGGTAACAAGAATCTGTTTGTATCAAGACTTCACAGCACTACATCTATGGAAAGCTAGTGTGAGAATGGACTTGGTGCCGAGCCCCACCACATCACAACACCAAGCAGCCTTCTTCCGTGGAGACTTCTGTTTCCTCAAGGGATGCATTTCCAGCATGATATCAGCAAGAAAAAAAATAACGATTTGATAACAATTTTAATGCATTTGCTGTTCTGATAAGTTTACATATGTTCTATGGCAGACGAGTATGGCAGAATAATCAACAAAAGACATTCAAACGAAAAATCAATTCAGGATGAAATTGTGTGGAAAAGAGGAAAAAATAAACATGGAAGAAAAAATGTACAACTTCCAATGGACAAAGGTTTTGCTTGTGTATTTTTTTAAAGATGATGTTGTATTTCATATTACTAGAGTACTTAGATTATATTATTAATATAGACATTTAAAAGAGTAACATAGGAGGACTGTCCGGAAAGTATCCAGCCACTATCAATATGCTTTTATATACAGCATGACTGGACGCTTTCTGGAAGTCTTGTATCCTGTGTGTGTGTGTGTGTGCAATATACCGGAAATTACATCACTTATATTATCTAGGTTTTTCTTTTGAGACAAGAGTGGTATCATGTATCACCCACAGTGGAGTGCCGTGGCATTGATACAGGGTCCCCCCATTCCAGGGGACCCCAATTTTCTTAGGTTTGGGCAAGTTCATGCAGGGAATACTCTGACCTTTTGCCCTGAGCTGGAGGGACAGCATTCATTCCTTTGTCGATAACACTCATTAACGATGAAAACATGTTTCTATTGGCCAAGTCCTGGCCAAGTGGAATTCTCAAGACCTAAGACGCTTAGATAAAGAGCCCACATAGAGACTCCCGGGTTAGTTAGTTCTTTTCCTTGCCAGAAGCTCTGGTGCCCTTTACTTCTGTATTCCTTTCTAACTTCTAATAAAGATCCTGTCTTGCCACTGATCTGTGGTCTGTGGGTTCATTCCTCAAATCCCAAGACCAAGGACCTACTGCAGAGTAAAATTATGGTATCAGCATCCTAACTCACAGCAACCTCTAACTTTTGGGCTAATGCAATCCTCTTGCTTCAGCCTCCCAAGTAGCTGGGTCTACAGGTGCCTGCCACAATGCCTGGCTATTTTTTTTGTTAATAAATTAATTGTATTTACTTAGAAGCATTCAGAATGTCAACAAAACAGCTGCAACCTTTCTTTTGCAATTACAGAGTGGTATTCAGTTAACAGAACAACAATTATTTCATATAAGCTGCATCAGAGACAACTGAAGATGAAAAAACTACCATCCTCATATATAACTAATTTGTGCTGTGCACCAACAAGAACCTGCTTTAAATTTCCATGCCAATTTACAACCCCTAGACTGTACCAGGCAAGGTTAGTGGCTGTTGAAAATACCACCAGGACAGGGCTATGTAAAGACACATTTGGTAGTGTATTAACTATACAAAAAAGGACACTGTACAGTTTAAAAACAAATCTTACACAGCCTTACATTTCAATTTTTTTCTCTAAAAGGAGTGAGTTGTGTACAGGGGGGTTAAATGCTTTATAGACAAGAAAAAAAACTGCACTAGAACCAACTTATCCATCATCATCTTCATCGTCTTCCTCCTCTTCATCCTCTTCATCTTCCTCCTCTTCCTCCTTTTCCTTGCTTTTTTCAGCCTTGACGACTCCCTTTTTTGTTGCGTCAGGCTTTCCTTTAGCTCGGTCTGCAGCAATATCCTTTTCATATTTTTCCTCCAGCTTTGCAGCCTTCTTTTCATGAGGCTGCTTGTCATCCGCAGCAGTGTTATTCCACATCTCTCCCAGGTTCTTTGCAACATCACCAATGGATAGGCCGGGATGCTCTCCTTTGATTTTGGGGCGATACTCAGAACAGAACAAGAAAAAGTCCAAAGGAGGCCTCTTGGGTGCATTGGGATCCTTGAACTTTTTTGTTTCCCCTTTAGGAGGGATATAGGTTTTCATTTCTCTTTCATAACGGGCCTTGTCCACCTTTGCCATATCTTCACATTTTCCTTTCTCTTTAGCAGACATGGTCTTCCACCTCTCTGAGCACTTCTTAGAAAACTCTGAGAAGTTGACTGAAGCATCTGGGTGCTGCTTCTTGTGCTCCTCCCGACAAGTTTGCACAAAGAATGCATATGATGACATTTTGCCT
>CAUYRH010130946.1:0-12006 GCA_963574655.1 Perodicticus potto | reverse complement strand
TTTTTTTTTTTTTTTTTTTTTTTTTTTGAGACAGATCCTCAAGCTGTCACCGTGGGTAGAGTGCCCTGGCATCACAGCTCACAGCAACCTCTAATTCCTGGGCTCAAGCAAGTCTCCTGCCTCAGCCTCCCAAGTAGCTGGGACCACAGGCGCCTGCCACAACGCCCGGCCATTTTTAGGTTGCAGCCGTCATTGTTGTTTGGCGGGCCGGGGCTGGATTCGAACCCGCCAGCTCAGGTGTACGTGGCTGGCGCCTTAGCCCGTTGAGCCACAGGCGCTGAGCCTCACATGCTGGCTTCCATAAATGCTTATGAAGGCTGAGATCACACACACAAGCATACACCCACATACACATACCTCTCTCTCTTTCTATGTGTGTGTACATATACATGTAGAAATCAAACATAAAAATTGCTATAAATAACTATATAGTATACGAGGCTATTTAAGTATGCCTGTGAAAGTTGGAGTGCCTAATGAGTGGGCTCTCCCAATTACCAATAGATTGGTTACCTGTTCCAAAGCCACCCTTGCATGTCCTCCTCTGTGATATTAGAGCTCTACCTCATAAATATCTCTCCTTTGACAGGTGGGAAAGCATCAGACCTTGTCAGGAGAGACTATTGAAGGGATAACTGGAAGCGGAAAGAGCCTCTCTTCCTGCGTGTGAAGCACTTAGACTCTTGTTTACAGGATGTGGCTACCAGGAGAAAATCTTCTTGCTGCTCAGATACTCTGCCAGTTGTCTGTAGGAAACTAGTGGTGAATGCACTTTAGCAAGTTTACCAGCACCTAGTGGGTGGACTTCTCAGCTAATTTTGCTGTTCCACAGTGGGTATTCTCAGCAAGTTCCCAGCACCACTGTGGAGAGCTTCTGGTTGGTAGCCCAGAGGCAATTTTTTTTTTTTTTCTTCAAAGTCCTAACCTGCAGCACTCCAGAAAATTGCTCCGCTTCCAAAGCACACTTCCTGTGTTCTTTAACTTTCTCTTTACTCAAACTATTAGTGATAGTTAATTATTTTACTTTAAAATTTCCCTGTTCAAATAAATGGCGTGACTTCTGACCCCTTAGTGTACTCTTACTAACATGACTAATAATTGTGGATTGTTAGAATATTGGTTGTGCCATTTTAAATGGTATTTTGTTGAGAAGACAGGGAGGGAATACTTTTTCTTAAATCTCAAAGGTGCTTGTGACTGCACAACATATTTTAAAATGAGCAGTGATCCATAAGAAAAAAAGATATGCATAAAATGAGGAAAGGATCACGGAGTAGATTGGAATAGCTATAGGATTTCCATCTAAAACTGGGAGGCCCTCAGGTGTTTGTGTACCTGATCCACGCTGCAGTTTGCTGCTGTTTGCAGGTCTGTGCATGCATGCTCAGGTACTTACCGGGTTTTGGGGCTCCTCCACTCCTATTGTGTACTGGTTTCCAGCTCACTTGCTTCAGGATCAAGAGCCTGTTGAGATCTCTAGAGACTGTGCCTTGGAAGCCTCCTGTAAGGGACTCCCCACCAGGACAAAAGGTCTCCAGAAATCCTATCATGGGGCTTTTGTACAACTGGAAGACCTGTTCTTCAGTCACACGATACATTCTAGGCTACTTCCTAAGTTACTGGCTCCTGGGACTACTCCTACATTGAAACTTCCTGCCTTGGACATGATTTGGAGTCTCCAGGGACAAGCTGGAAGCTAGCTTTACCCATGGGTCCGAAATTAAAAATACACATCGGGACTTCCTGTGCTGTCCTGGGATCATTATTGTGTTCCATAGAATCTCTATTTAAAGACTGGTCAACAATGGGAGAAGTATGAGCCATAGAGAGCCCCTTCTGATCCTGGTTAGGGAGAATTTTAGAATAGTAACTGTTTTTACTCTAAGTGAGATGATCTTATTCTAACTCTAAAGTACACCTGGATCTGTCTAGTCAATCAATGAAGGGACAGTCTTTTTTTTTTTTTTTTTGACAGAGTCTCAAGCTGTCTCCCTGGTAGAGTGCTGTGGTATCACAGCTCACAGCAAACTCAAACTCTTGGGCTTAAGCAATTCTCTTGCCTCAGCCTCCCATGTAACCATGACTACAGGCACCCACCACAACCCCCAGCCACTTTTTTGTTGTTGCAGTTGTCATTGTTTTAGCTGGCCCTGATGGGCCAGGTTCAAACCCACCAGCCCCAGTGTGTGTGACTGTTTCCCTACCCACTGAATTATGGGCCCACCCATAGTCTTTAAATCTTGCATAGATCTAAATGTAATTTTTTTTTTTTTTTAAGACAGAGTCTCAAGCTGTCTCACTTGGTAGAGTGCTATAGTGTCATAGCTCACAGCAATCTCAAACTCTTGGTCTTAAGCGATTCTCTTGCCTCAGCCTCCCAAGTAGCCGGGACTACAGACACCTGCCACAACATCCACCTATTTTTTGATTGTAGCTATCATTGTTGTTTGGTGGGCCTGGGCTGGATTCGAACCCGCCAGCTTCTGGCACACTAGCCACTTGAGCTGTAGGCGCCAAGCCTAAATATAAATTATTTAAAAACAAATTTTATGAAAGGCTGTAGCTGACAGGCTGGTGTCCCTGTCAATTCCCACAGGATGTTGTAGGCTGGAACAGTGCAGTGGTAAAGTGGGACTATCTTTTCTAAATAGACATTGTTTGTTTCTGTTGACTTTTTCATAATTTGTGCACTTATTTATATAAAAACTCTTATAAAGATATGTAAATTAAATTACTGTCCATTATAAAAAAAATAAATAAATCTGGGAGGTTAAAAAAAGTAAGTTTTCTCACAGTACCGATGCTTAAGCTAGTACAAATATTCTTATGGTAGAATAATTGTTTTGTTTCATCTGGGCAGATGCCTAGCAATAGGACTGTAGGATCAAATGGAAAAGTTTACTTTTAGTTATTTAAGGAATCTCCATACTTTTTTCCTAAGAAGCTGTATTATTTTGTAATCTTTCCAATGGTGTAAAAGTGTTCTCTTTTCTCGTCACCTTGCTATCATCTGCAGCTTTTGGACCTTGTGATGGAGGCTAGTTTCATGGGCTTAGATGATAAGTCAGGGTGGTTTTGATTTGCATTTTACAGATGATTATGGATTATGAGCATTTTTTATGTGTTTGCTGGCCATTCATCTGTCTTTTTCAGAGAAGGTTCTGTTCATATCTCTTCTTTGTTTTGTAGAAACAGAAAAAAAAAAAAAAAACTTACAGCCAACACAATTCTTAACAATAAAAACAAATTCAAAGTGTCACTGTACCAGACTTCAGGTTATATTACAAGCCCACCGTGATCAAAACAGAGTGATATTGGCACAAAAATAAAGGCATAGATCTGTGTAACAGAAAACCTACAGATGAAATCAGCATCATACGGCCATCTGATCTTCAACAATCCAAATAAAAGCGTGCACTGGGGAAAAGAACCCTATTCCATAAAGGTTCTGGGATAACTGGATAACTACAGGTAAAAGACTGAAGTTGGACCTGCACTTCATAAAAGTTGACTCAATGGATAAAATACTTAAATCTAAGACTTAAATCTAAATGAAAGGATAAAAACCCTAGAAAAAAGCATAGGAAAAACTCTTGAAGATATTGGCCTGGGGAAAGATATTATGAAGAAGACTCCATTGGCAATCATAGCAACAACAAAAATAAATAAATTGGACTTAATTAAGCAAAAAAGCTTCTGCACAGTTAAGGACACAATAATTAAACAGACAACCTTCAGAATGAGAAAAAGTATTTGCAAGTTACAAATTCAACAAAGGGTTAAGCAGAGTCTACAGACAAATCAAATTAATCAGGAAAAAAGAACAATTTTATAAAGTTTTATAAATAGTATTATTAAGAATACCAAGATTATATTGTTTGGGAAAAGTGGGAATATATTTGCTCTTTTAAGCAAGACACAGGTGTTTCAAATCTTGCAAACAGAAATACACCGAACGAAATTTGTCCTACTATAAAGCTTATTTCAAATTCATATACAAAAACTATTTAATTCAAAATATCCAAGTCACTGATATGATTTATGAAAAGAAAATTGAGCTGACTTGCTTTCTAGAACAATTTCCTTAGAGAAATAGAGATCTAATGTGGCACATGATTGATTTTTTTTTTCTGTGGGTTTAACATGTAAGTGATAAATACAGTTTACGTAATGAGTTTTAATGGAGCTATCAGAAAAAGAACACACACACTACATGAATTAATCAAACTATAAGAGAAAAAACACATGGCATTAACTCAAGGGCCTAATGATTTTAAATTTAAGTTTTTTGGTTTATAGGCTAAATAATCAAAACCTACATGTTTCTAAATCATAATTACCATGACAAAATGGTACAGATGAAAGTAGTGGTAGAAAACTTGTGTCACAAGTTTAAGGGTATTCAAAATTTTCTATCAAATGATTGAAAAATTATTGAGAAGAAACCTACTTAATAAAAGATCCTAAAAACTGGGAACTGTGACAATGTTGAAGTAATCATATAGTAAAAATGAATTTAAAGGTAAATGAAGAACCATGAAAGGATGATATAACATAAAGTATTAATTTCCTTAGTTCCCATAATGCATATAAATAATTTTTAATTGTTATTATTTTAAAATATTACATGGGTAGAAATATTTCAGGTTACATGGATGGGCTGTGTTATACTTGAGTCAGGGTGGTCCATGTACCCCTTACCTAATAGTGGTCATTGTACCTGTTGGGTGCAACGGAGTGTGGGAAGGTGTTTTCCTTTCCACTACTCTGCTCTTCCCCGATGGATTTCCACAGAGTTTTACTTCCGTGCATATGTGTGCTCATTGGTTAGTTCCAATTTAGTAGTCAATACATGTGGTAGTGATTTTATTGTTCTTTAGATACTTCATTTAGAAATTGCTAAAGACATTAATTCATCCTTATGGCTCCACAGTATTCTATAGTATACATATACCACATTTTGTTAATACAGTCATGAATTCATGGGCACTTGGGTTGATTTCCTACATGCTTGCAATTGCAAATTGTGCTGCAATAAATATTCAA
The DNA here is from genome assembly GCA_963574655.1 of Perodicticus potto. NCBI lineage: Eukaryota > Metazoa > Chordata > Mammalia > Primates > Lorisidae > Perodicticus > Perodicticus potto. Next base: position 6,960 of record CAUYRH010130946.1, on the reverse strand, counting down.
GTGCAGATGTCTTTGATAAAATGACTGCTTGGTATTGCTGGATCTAATGGTAGGCCCACTTTTAGTTTGATGAAGAATCTCCACACTGCTTTTTATAGTAGTTGCAATAATTTGCATTCACACCAACAGTTCATAAGCATTTCTTCATTTCTGCCTTAATGCCAGCATCTATTTATTTTGGACTTTTTAATAATACCTCTTCTATCTAGGTTAAGATGATATCTTATTGTGATTTTAATTTGCATTTCTCTGATGATCAGTGATGTTGAGCAATTTTTCATATGTTCATTGGACATTTTTCCATCATCTTTTGAAAGATTTTGTTCATGTTTTTTGCCTATTTTTCAATGGGGTTCTTTGTTTTATCTTATCGATTTGCTTGAGTTATTTGTAGATTCTGGTAGAAGGCATGAAGCCATAATAATACTAGGAGAAAATGTTGCAAAAACCATTATAGATACTGGCTTAGGCAAAGAATATAGAGAAGACCCTTTCAGCAATCATAGCGACAACAAAAATAAGTAAGTAAGACCTGACGAAATTAAATGGCTTATTCACAGCTAAGGAAATAATCAACAGAGCAAATAGACAACCTACAGAGTGGGAGAAAATATTCACAAGCTACATCTGAAAAAGGGATAATTACCAGAATCTGCAAATAACTCAAGCAAATCAATGTGACCACTGTCTGCAGCTTTATAATTCAGGGATATCTTCATAGTCCCAAATTTCCTCTAGCTTTCATGTGTGAACACATATATTGAGGAAAATAAATGTTTCTAAAGTTTCAATTATCTTCTTAGTTATGTTTATTTTCTGTAATCAAATAAAGAAGAGATGGGGGAAGAATTATATTCAGAGTCAGAACTTCAAATGTGTGTGGAATTCTCAACATAAACACCAAAAAGATCAGAACCATGCATTCAAAATGCAGAGAAACAATAACTTTGAACCAGAAATGCTGCCTTTAAAAACTTAAAAGTAGAATCGGAAAAGGGAAAGCATAGAATTTTCTACTATCAGATCATCACTAAAAGAAATCTAAAGGATGCTTTAAAGGCAGAAAGAAAATAATCCTGGATGTAAATTTTGATATGCAAAAAGAAATAAAGAGGAAAATGAAGAGATAAATAATTAGAAGTGAAATGGAACCAAGTTAAATTGGAAAGAAAATGCATATATCCATATATATTTTGAAATACATAAAATTTGCCCTGAAAGAAGTATGGGTAAAAATATTAATTTTTGAATTCTATAAACATTTTTTTCATCATATCTTCTGGGCAGATCCTAACAATTAAAAAAATAGAGTATAGAACTTTAAAAGTAGTTGAATGAACAAATTAATATCAGATAATTTGTGATCTAGTCATATGAAGGCCTTCAAAGTGAAAGTAAACATAGAAAAGGTGGGACATGAGGCTAGAACAATAAAGCAAAATCACTGTGAATGTATCAGTAATTGTAGTAAGGGGTAAATATGCTAAATTCTACCATCAAAATGTACTGAGGAAATAGAAAAGCTATTTGTTACTTAAAAGTAAAATATCAGAAACAAAAGAAGAAAGGAAAATTGAAAATAAAAGGTAAATAAAAAGTTGAAAAAGTTCTAAGCAAAAATAAAATAAAATGAAATGAAAACAAATGGCTGATGAATTCATCCAAGTTTTAGGGAAAATATTACTGTCTGATGAAATGCACTTAGCTTTCAAATAGATACATAAAGCCAGTGGGGGAAAAAAACTCATCGAAAAGGAGGCACTTAACAATGGCAGGGAAGGATTGCAAAATGCTTTACTAGTTAAAGTGTGCCAACTAAGAGGATATGAATGGTGTAAATAAAATGATAAAAAGTATAATAATATATAATATTGTACTTAATTGTAAATTTTTTAAATCATAAATGGGACATTTATAAAAAATTATATCATCACATATTGATGCAGAAAACAAGTTAAAACATAACTTATGGCATTTACATCACGCAGAAAATTTCCTTTGACAAAAATCAAAGCAAGCTTGCAACCCGTAACAAAAGACTATAAAATTAATTCTGTAAATTTGAAAATTAACAAATATTTTAATATTATACTGGTCCAAAAGTAAATCATAATGGAAAATAAAACTGCATCTCTATATTGAATTGAATGTCTATCAGACTTTTCGGAGAAAGAAAATGTTCTTTTTAGATGTACATTCCTCATCTCATATACTTACAGTAGAAACAGAAAAAAAACCAGTATTAGGTAAAGAACCATCTCAAGAAATAAGAAAGGCACTATAAAGCAAAATAGAAAAGAATGAAGGAGAAGATAAAGAAATGGAAATTACAGGGAAAAAAACAACAAAATGAATGTTTAGCACAGGTAGCTAAACAAAGGGAAGCATTTGGGAGCTAGGAGTACTAGACTTACAGAAATTAAAAATGCAGATGCTAAAATGAAATTCTCTGAGTAGTGCAGTGATTAGGAGAGGGGCCATGTTAAGTCCCATATTTGAGTTTTAACATCCATGTATGCTACCTATTGGGAATCGAGCACCACATACTGATAATTGATGTAGAGTATGCATCACCTCCTGGAAGAAAACTTTCCATTCTCATTGACTACCCTCTCCGTGTTTGCGACTCTGAACCATCTTCAAAGATAAATTGTTTCCTACTCTCAGGGTTTGGATAATTGCATCCTATTTCTTACTTTCTGTGTGAAACAGGATGTACAAAGAGAAATGAATCTATTTGTCATGTGTGCATGGTTATATTTCATAACTACTTTGCTGCTTATGAGTTTCTTGCTTTGAAGTGATGTTCAGCAGTATTTCACGTTGTTGGGTCTATCACACAAAGCTCTCAGAGAGCCTGACCAATGAGAGAAGTGAATCTGTCTATGGTATGTGCACTGACTCCAGTCAACAGAAACCACTGTCCCTGCTATGGTGGAAGGGGCCGACACAATCAACATGCCACAAAGTCGGGGCTGTCTCTTCAAGGGTTTTCCATAGTTGGTGGTTTGAACTTTTGGAGCACTGGTAGCTAGGTCAATTTAGGTGAAATGGAATTTATGCTTCTGGAAGCACACATATCTCACATCCTCTCCCAAAAGAAACTCCATTCATTGCATAATAAATATCAGGTGAATGAAACTGATACAAAGTGGTTGAGTCACTCAGTCTACTTTGCTTTTTCATACTTTACTTCTTCCAAAGTGTGCAATCTATGATGTAAGTTCACATGAAATACAAAGTTCTCCTCTCTGTGAGCCCACTAGAAGTTCACCTTTTATACAACCACCTATTCCTTAGCTTTTACACTCTTCCTGTACTAGTTCCTGACCAACTGACCAAGCTATTTGCAGCTATCCCCCCAGAACTATTAGTATTCTGATCATAGGCCAGCTCTTTTTTTAATTTGTGCCAAAGCTCTGTTCACTGGGATACTTTTCCTTCACTTCTCTGCTTCATGTTATGTCAGCCTCACTATACCTCTGAGCAGGTCTGTGGTACAATATAAATGCATACTCATCACCAACTGCTAAGCCCTTGAGAATCATAATCCTCCTCTTTAAGCTCATTGTAAAAGACATCACTGTAACCATGTTTAGATGACACATTGTTGGGGCACCAGCTTGAGCGGCTTACTTGTACCCTCTGGACCCACTTGTGCCTGATACTGGATTCAAACTTCAATGCAACAATGGATTTCTATTGCTCTGTCACAACATTATGGCATTGAGAGTCTAAGAGAACCCACTTCATGGTTATCAGTGCTGACTGTGTAATTGCTTATTGTTTCATGATTAGATATCCAATAAATTCCAGTAACTCTCCAGAAGCTCTCTTGAACCATGTGATGTTAACTTGCCCTAAGGACCATAAATACCCCAGGGAGTGTCTAGTCTTATCATAGATACAACCAACACAAAGTAGTTTACTGCCTTATGTAGCCCGAATGGAAGGCTGCTTGTGTTGCTCTTTGAAAAGGTTGCAATGGCCTAGTCTAGTGTTAGCATAAGCTTTCCACAGAATTTATCTCTCAATTTCCGGAGAGTATGTAACCTACTAAAACCTTCCTGTACACATGTTCTTATTTACACAATTCAATCAGATACTGGGGCAATGTGATATGACTCCAAGATATGAAATTGGACCTTGTGTCTTCAGAATACAGTATGATAAATGGCAGGAGAGTAAACACAAGTTTGGAATAAGGGGAAAATTGTATTCTACTGTTGGATTTGTGTAGATGTAAATTACTTTTGACCTGCCTTTGGGAAAGAGATAGCAATCACCTTTCTGGTGTAATTGGACTTATTGCCAAATCAATTGCCATAGACAATGTATGGAAGGAGGTGTTTATCTGCTCCAGAAAAAAAATCCTATACACAACTGAAATTGAGGCTGTTAGTTGAGTATATTTCATCAAATACCACCTTCCAGAATCTATTTTTTAAAGGGTCATAAATGTTGAATGAATGTGTATATTGTGGGAGCCTTTAGCATAGCACGCTGTAAATCTTTAAGGCAGTGCTACACGCCACCCTTCTCCAAAGATGTAGAGCATCTGTAGAATTAGCATCTTCTCTGGGTTTGGAGGAGTGGCTAATTCATAGGTATTTAGTACAGAGTTTCAGGAAATAATCAGGTTTAACAATACTAATTATGTAATTAGAGATGGGAAAATGATCAAAGGTGGGAGTCCCATGTAGCGTGAACTCAGCATGAAATGGACCTGATTCTGGATTCCTGTTGTCCCCAATAAAAATGATACGATGGAACCCCTATTGTCCCCAATAAAAATGTTAAGAGGGAATGGTGTGGTGATTCTGTGGAGCTTGGAGAAAAAATAAATGTGGACACTATTTTCAAGAGTCCTTTAAATGTTGGAAGATTCTTTATAGTACAGTATGAAAATTCTCATTACCATCAATTATGTAAAGAAATAATTATAGACAACTTTGATAAAGGACTTGGGAAAGCATTACTAGATATTACCACAGATGTTCCAGTCTTTCATCATGAGAAATTGGGTTTTCCTTTAGACAACAAGTTCTGGGTCTGAAAACTGGCTGAGGTTAAATATATATATAAGCTAGGCTTCCTGACCATCCATCCTCACATTCTTTAGCTTGCTTCACCTGAGAAATACTCTTATTGGCTGTTAGATTTTTGTACTTGAGATTTACATATTTAAATAACGATCCTCTAAGGTCTTTGTGGAACAACTTTGTTCCCCTACACAGGATGCCAGTCTGACCTTGCTGCTCATTTTTCTCTTCGAGCTTATTTTTCTTTTCATGGTAAAAGCTTATTCCTTGACCTCCATAATTCCATAATTCAGGATTGCATCGTCAACATCACTTGAATACACTCCATTTACCTAACTGTGCCTCTTTGTCTTAACCCTGGTCTACCATAATGGCCACATTTGAACTTTTCAACAATACAAAAACCCCACTCACCAGTGTACCCCTTTTCACTTAGTAAAGACAGTATTCTCCAGGTCCTCCTCCTGAGTATGTTACAGGTGTATATTCTGACCAGATGAGTTAAATGCAACGTAGCATACCTACTACTCTAAGCCCATGGTTTTCTCTCTTCAACAGCTGCCATCCCAGCTCATTTAATGGGGATGATTATTTGTAAATGCTTCTGAGAGGCAAGTAACATGTTTGTCCTTTCTAGGATTTTACTTCATGTACCTTGCAACAGTGATCCCAATTCAATAAATACTCTCTTCTACCACTGCATCCCATTTCATTTGATCCCTCTGAACTGTCAGGATCCAGACACCCTGACCCAGTAGACGAGGTAGACTCCAGTAGACTGGGTCTTGCAGCATCTTCACTGCAGTCCCTTGTGACTGTTGGAAGACTTGGCATGTACATGGAATGCTGTTGTATTATTTCTTGACCTTAGTTATTGGTCTGGTAGTAGTAGGAGAGGGAAGGAAGGGTGTGAGAAGGGCATGTGTTTGCATTCAAAGCGAAGGCATCATTGAATTAGAAACACAAGGGGAATTTCTTCATGCCCAGGGAATACAGAAGATCATGATTTTCATCCCAAGTCTCAGAGTCTCATGTTTTTTTTAACCAGGGTCCTGACCTACAAAACATTCAACCTTCACTTATACTCCCCTGCCCATATAATTAATTTCTAGGTCTTAAAGCTGGTTTATTTGCATTGCCCTCTGGCTAATTGAGTTCAAAATTATATTAAATGTGTCAAAGAAAACCCTCAGACACTCCTATTTTGGCTTTAATTATTTGCAGCCATTTAGTCTTTTTCCAGTTTATCAATTGTATTCAGCTACACTCAGCAACAACTGTCAAATTTCATTGTTCTTAAAACACTGCTTCCCCTGAACCTTTCACATAGCTTGGGTATTTAATTTTGATGACTTTATGTCATACTAACTTCATTAGTCTGAATTTCCCAGAACTTCCTTCCCTATAGATTTCTGGTTAGAATGGGCCATGCATACATTTTTGTTTGTTGTTTTTTGTTTTTGAAATTTAGATAGAAGACATGAAGTGGAATTCCTTTTTGCAGGTGCCGTTTTCTTCATTTTCGGAAGTTTAGTGAAGATGCTTTTGTAACTCATACATGTCACTCACCTGCTGGCTTACTTCATTGCCTGTACCTGCTCTGTCTTACCCTGGATTCTCTTTCAGTTTCTCCAACTCCTAAGCCACATGTCTATATAATTTCATGATAAAGACTGAAAATTTCTCCTGTAGGAAACTCTTGTCACTAATAGCAGATGTAGAAATGACTAGTTTGTGTTCTGGTCTGTTTTTCTAAATTCCAGCTCTAATCTACCTTCTTTCTAACTACCTGAGCTATGGACTTAAATCTCCATGTCAAATATAAAAACAATAGCTTCCAGAGACAATTGCACATTTCTTATATTTTCTTTCTTTCTTCCTTCCTTCCTTCCTTCCTTCCTTCCTTCCTTCCTTCCTT
>CAUYRH010130937.1:0-25617 GCA_963574655.1 Perodicticus potto | reverse complement strand
GTTAAATACTACTCAATAGAACATAAAGCCAAGGAATGTCAGACCTGCAAATGTACTCATGAAGATTGGGAGGGGGAGGATGGGTGGAGAGAGGATAAATAGTGGGATCACACTTATGGTCCATCTTAGAAGGGTACAGGTCAAATTTACTAAATGCAGAATACAAATGTTTTCATACAATAAACAAGAAAATCCCATGAAGGTATGTCGAACAATTGGAAGAAAATATTTCAGATTGTATATGAAGCCAGCACATTGTACCCCATGATTGCACTAATGTACACAGCTATGATTTAATAAAAAAAAAAAGATTGCCACCCTAAAACTAACTCCCTCACGTTACATATCAGAGAAAAAATCCACAGAAGCAAATGGATTCCTCCAAATTTACATAAATTCTCATAGTATAAACCAATTTTCTTATCTCAGATAAAGAAACTGAAACATTTAGCTTATATTAGTCACCCCAAAGTACTCAGCTACCAAAAGGTAGGACCAGTACTCTAATTTGGCTTATTTGGATTCCAAAATCTCTTCTTTATGAAATATAATCAAAGACAACTTTTCAACTATCAGGGTAATGTTATTTGATCAATAAATATGTAAAATATGTATTATTTAATATTATATTAAATAATATAAAATTATTAAATTTTATTTAGTACTTTTTACTTCTGTGCCACTAGCACTAAAGAAGAAATTATTTATCTCTTCTTTCATGCTTGTTTTTCTTGTTATTGAAAATATATATTTGTAAATTTTTCTGACTTGTAGATTATCCCTTTAAGAATTTTCCTATGATCTCGTTTCTCTTTAGTTTTTTATTTTTTGCTTAGTTTTCTGTAACTTACTCTCTGAAAGATCCAATACTTTAGAAAGCAGTTATCATGTCATATAATTGCAGTTTTCCTTTAAAAATTTAATTTTGTTTCTGTCCTTTTATTTTGTCCCTACCAATACTACACACAAATGCATAGCAATAGTAGTACTCACAAATTGGCAATAACCCTTTGCCTTCATTCCTAATGTTGTTTTTCTGCATCTCTGTTGCCCCAATTAAACGTATTTTTATATTTTGAATGTACTTGTGGTGCAACAACTTCCTACACAAAAGGAGAATTTTGTTGTGGTAATGACTATTGTCCTCCACCAGATTAAACAATTCTCAACATCCTAACTAGTAGCTTAATGTTTTTAACCAGGTTTGGTCCCATGTAAAAGATCCTGACTGAATATAACAGAAGATCATCAAAGAGGTTTCTAAAAAATTCACCCGTCACTGTCAGTTCTTTATGTTATGAGCATATAGGCAAGGAGACTGTATACCATTCTGCTTTCGTATCTTCATATTTACCTCACCTTTGTAATGTAAAATGTGTATAGTAATGAAGTACACATTCATCTAATGAGTGAGAAATAAACAGATTTTATTTTTTGAATGCATTCTGTTAGTTGGTTACCTGTGAAGAACTCAATACTTATTTATAATGTCCTAGGACCTATTGTGGGTCCTATTTATTCTAGGTACTGATAGAATCATGTGTACCTTCCCAAATAGAAGGGAACACTGATCTGCCCAGGTAGAACTAACCTACCCAGGAATTATCGAGTGTATGTCCCTCCCAAGAAGTGGTAGACGAACCAATCTTTGTCTCTGTAGCCCTTTAAATCTTCCCTCTGCCATTACCCACTTGTAGATTTCTTTCCCAGTTGGAGATCTCACCTCACCTGTACCCAGGTCGAATAAAGACATTTTAGTTACACAAACCAGGCCTCCATTTTCCTTCCATCATGAGCCTTGGAATAATCTTTCATCTTTGGCTCTGTAACCTTTCTTTTTTTTCGGGGAGGGGCGGTTAGTCTTCTGGTAGAGACTGGAAAACCTTCTAGTCAAATTCTAAAAGAGCTGTAACCCTGGCTTTGTAACCTTTCATTTGGTGTGGCAACCCGGGATGGGGAAAAGCCCCTTTGGGGGGCTGAAGTATACCCCATCAGACCCAGCTAAACAGACCCTTCTTCCAGCACCTGATTCAATCAGGTACTCTATCAATATTATCCCAAATTATTCTTCACAAATATCTTTGAAGGGAATTATAACCTCATTTTAATGCAAGGCTTAGAGTGTTTTAAGCAATTCATCCAAAATTGCATACCTTAAGAGATGATGGAGCCTGAATGCAAACACAAGTCAGCCTTGTGCTCTTTGGACTAAAATACACTTCTCTTCACAATCTGAGCATTTTAAAATGAACAGGCAGAGAAAAAGAATGCTTTGAGAATTATACTTCTTATTTGGCCTAACACAGTGCAATTGCTAAGGAAATACTAAATCAGTTAGTTATTCTAGAATTGAACTGTTTTATAATTTTTATTTAAAACACAATTTTTTAAGCATTAAAAGGCTTTAGCAATGTATCAGTTTTCTAAAGTAATTATCTGCCTCTGTGTGTGAGCATAAGGAGGGGGTTGGAGGCAAAGAGGGGGCTAATTTGTAGGTAATCCCCTGTAAACCCACATGTTCAGCATTCTTAGGTGGAAATCATTGCCAGCAACATATTCAGAAATTTAGCTAGGAGATGAGAGGGTTAGAAGCCACAAGAACAACATTTAGGAAATTACTGGCAAAGAAAAAATCCCAGTGATTAAAAACAAAAAGAAAGAAAAGAGGGGAAAGAGACACAAAAGACACTTCAAAGCAAGTGCATCAAGTTACCATGGCAACTAGGGAATGTGGGTTGAAATTTATATGACTCCATTGTTCCGGCAGAGTAGTTCTAAATGACACCCTAGTGGCCTGACAGAGTCTATGCATCTCCCTGAATGCTCTGGCTTATTATTTGAGAGTGCTTTAGGCACTGAGAAAGAATAAGATCACAGTAACTTTGTCAGTTCCAACCTCTCCAAACCCTGTAAAGTGAAGACGCTTGTTTCTTCAATCTAGAAGCATAACATTCTCATTTCTTGAGTCAGTCATTACTAATCCTAGCAGAATACTATCATTCTCATATTTACTCATGGTTGAGATTAGCAAGCATTTATTTTACTGTCTGAAGTAAAAAATCCAGTGTGCCTGGAATCAGCTCTGGTTCACTCAACATTTCCTGCTAGAACAGAAGTCTGCTCTGATTCCCAGTCAACTTAGGTAGGGCCCTAAAATTCTAACTAGCCAATCAACACCATCTTCGGCAACAATCTAGTATTAATAACAAAACATTTGTTGAAAATATGTTACATTTATTATCTTTAATACCTACTAACAAACTCTAAAGTAGATATTATCTATAGGTGTTCAATTAATATGTTTTGAATAATATCTTACATATTCATGGGAAACTGAGGTTCAGAGAAGTTAAGTGGCTTTCTCAATGTCCCAACACAGAGTCAAAAGTTGACTCCAGATCTGACAAGGAAGGCTTTGCCAAGAGGATTGATTTATCTTATTACATGAAACCTCAGCTGTGGTTAGGTCCATGTTCTAACACAAATATACTTGCAGAAACACAACACTGAATAGGATGGTTGCCTACCCCTGTACCCCATTACTGTACAGGGCAGGCTGAGGCATTACAGATAGCAATTCTGCTCCAAGTTAAGCATGCTCCTATTATCTCTGAATATTAGGTTACTAGTTGAGAGAAGAGACTGCCCTGGATTTAAACTCATTTCCTTAACTGGAACTCTATTGTTTCCTGGCTTCTCACTAACTCTCAGTGGAAGGAAATAGGAAAAAAAGGAGGAAATTAAGATATTTCGAGCATCTATTATGTTCTGGGCACTCTATTAGATTTTTTAAAATGTATTATCTCATTTTATCCCTACAAAAAAACCCACAGGTTAATTGTTTTCATTTCTACTATATTTCTGACAACTAAGAATCAACAGATAAATAATTTCCAGGGGTTATACAGCTAGCAATTGTTAGAATCTAACCAAATTTGTTTGACTCTAGTCCCTTGCCTTTTCCCCCTTAGACCCTGGCATTCATCTCAACACAGCTTGTCCAAATCATATTTCTTTTTAGAGTTGGAAAAGATCAGAGCATCATCAGCTTTAAATGATGTAATTAGTTGATATGAAAGTACTATTAAAAGCTACGAAAACAGAGAAAATAGTAGGAGTAACATGAAGTAATAAAAACAATTTCTTGTATAGTCCTACATTCCATTCCCCCAATATCTAATTTTAGACAATTCTTTTTTTTTAAATAACAGATTGATTTTTTAGCTCGGCACCTGTAGCACAGTGGTTATGGTGCCAGCCACCATGCACCAAGGCTGGTGAGTTTGAGCCCAGTCCAGGCCAGCAAAACAACAATGACAACTGCAACCAAAAAATGGCCGGGCATTGTGACAGGCACCTCTAGTCCCAGCTACTTGGGAGGCTGAGCAAAGAGAGTCAATCACTTAAGCCCAAGAATTTGAGGTTGTTGTGAGCTGTGATGCCATGGCACTCTACCGAAGGCAACATAGTGAGACTTTGTCTCAAATAAATAAATAAATAAATAAATGAAATAAAAGATTGACTTTTCTTTTCTTTTCGTTTTTTTGAGACAAAATCTCACTATGTCACCCTTGGTAGAGTGCTGTAACATCACAGATCACAGCAACCTGAAACTCTAGGGCTTAAGTGATTCTCTTGCCTTAGCTTCCCAGTAGCTGAAACCACAGGCACCCTCCAGAATGCCTGGCTTTTTTTTGTCACCGTTGTCATTGTTTTAGCTGGCCTGGGCCAGATTCGAACCCTCCAGCCTAGGTGTATGGCCGCTGAGCTACAGGTGCCGAACCCAGATTAGGGATTTCAATTAAATCAAGGTTTCATTCATTGTAATAAATGAGCTCCCATTTTTTACTGAAGCAAGGTAGAACCAGTGATGGTAGCTTTTTGTGTGCATATTCCCCGACATTGCCAACCAGTTTCTTCCTAGGGAGATTGGTTGAAGTTATGCAACTGTAACTCAAATTACCCATTTTCTTCATTTGATGAAGGTCAGTAACTTATTTCTGAGTGAAATTAAAGAATCACTAATCCATGTCATGGAGGTAATACTATTTGGGAATAAATAAATATACATAATTAAAATTTTAATATAAATTTATACATCATTAGAATTTAGACCACTGTTTTATTACATTTCTGTAATATGAGCTTCTCTGGAGAAAAATAAAAGCAAATTACCAGTTTTCCAGTAGAACAAAATGTGAGTAGAATAAATTTAACAACTATACTGTGTTATCATAGCAACCGAAGTTTAAAAAAATAACTGATATGATAAAAAATGACACAAAAGAACAAATGCATCAAGTTGTTATGGCAACTGGGGAACGTGGGTTGAAATTTACGTATCTTGAGTCCAAGAGAATATTCTAAGCAACTAAAATAAATATTTGCTTATTAAAACATCCTCCAAATAGTACTTATCTGTAAGTATTAAAGTGGTGTCATTATTTTGTCTGCTTTTTCTTTCATTTCCAATGGGTGATTTTAAATTGTGAGCATTTGTATTTCCAGTTCAGCTTGCTTTCTGGCAATAGATAAACCAAGATGCAATTTGGTCTGCAGAAAATGGTGCAAAAGCCAATTTTAAAATAGCATCTTTAATCATGTTTAGGTTTTTAAAACTCTTTTAATTGTCTTTAACAAAATGTCTACTCTATCTGCTTTTTCTTTCTTGAGATGCACTTTCTTACTTGATAAAATCTATTCATTATGATCTCTTTACCTGATTTTGGAAGTCTCCCTCTTAGCAGGGTTTGAGTTGAAGAACTATATAATAAATTTGGATATTTAGGAAGTCTTCTGATATTTTATGCATGCACATATTTTAGTAGCATAACTTGTTGTTTTGTACTGAATTTTCTAGTGGCATTTGCTATTTTCCACATCACTTTGCCCATTGCTAATTTAGAATATCTCACTGTGAAGGCAGAAAAGGTGAGATTTTTCTCATGACTCCATGCATTTTTGTAAAAACTTTCCCCATTGCCACTCATACATTTTCCTCCACTCTCTGGCTTCTTGTTTGGCTCTTAAATATCCTTTAAAATGCAGTTGAGATGTCATGTCCAATGATCTACCTATTTAAGCCACGTGTTCTTCACCTTTGTCCTTAAAACATCCTGCACATAGTTATAGCTAAGTGTTCTCATCATCAAAATCAACATAATCCACATCATTGTAATGATAATTATTATTTATTAAGCATTACCTATGTGCTAGTGACTCTGTTAGAAAAATTCACCCCCCAAATTAGTTCATTAAATCTCACAAAGACTTATAAGGGAGGTATTATTAACATCACTTCCCAATATTAAGGACATGGAAAACGGAGGCCTAGTGTTTAAGTCCATTTGATTTTGATCACATAGTGCATAAGTTACAAAAAAGAGATTTAAATACATATCAGTGTAATACCAAAGCCTATGTTCTTTACCATTTAGCTAATTACTAACATTTTTTCTTTGGTATGTCTAAGCATTAGCCTGTGAATTTTTTGAGACTTTCTAAGTAACTACACCATAGACTATCTGAACATGTGTTATTTCTGTTGTCTCTTGTATTATCAAATAGAAACATAATATGAACCATAATTATAAGCCACATATAATTTTTTTATTTTCTAATAGTCACATTCATATAGTGATTAAAAGGCCATGAAGACTATGTTAAATAGTTCAACGAAAATATTTCAGATTGTATATGAAGTCAGCACATTGTGCCCCATGATTGCACCAATGTACACAATTATGATTTAATAAAAATTTTTTTAAAAAAGTAAAAATAAAAATGTAAAATTAATTGTAATAACACATTTTGCTAAACCCAACATATTATATACATGAAATATTACTATTTTGTATGTAATCATCAAGTTGTTATGGGGATTGTGGGTTGAAATTTACATATCCAGAGTCTGAGAGAATATTTGTATGTAATCATATAAAAATTATTAATGAGATGGCTCAGCGCCCATAGCACAGTGGTTACAGCATTGGCCACATACTCCGAGGCTGGTGGGTTCGAACCCAGCCCAGGCCAGCTAAGCAATAATGACACAACTGCAACAGAAAAAAAAGCCAGGCATTGTGGCGGGCACCTGTAGTCCCAGCTACTTGGGAGGCTGAGGCAAGAGAATCACTTAAGCCCAAAAGTTTGAGGTTGCTGTGAGCTTTAACACCACAGCACTCTACATAAGGTGAAACTCTGTCTCAAAAAAAAAAATGATTAATGAGATATTTTACATTTCCTTTTTTAGTACTAAGTCTTTGAAAGATGTTGCATATTTTACATGTATGTAACATCTCAATTCAGACATACAGTTAGTGGCTACCAAATTGGATGCAGCAGGTTTAACCCATGTCTGACAAGTATATATTTAAAGAGTGCTCAGTACAAGTATATGAAATAGATGAATGGATACATGAATTATTTCTCTGTTGCTCCAAATGCAAAGTCATAAAAAGACTCCATTCGCCTTTATTAAACAGTTAAATATCTCTTTATGAGGAAGCATAAAGTGATTAATTTAAAACAGAGCATAGATAGGTAGTAGTACATTCATGTTATAATTCCAAGATTACTGTCACATCCTGACATATAATGAAAGTTTCCTGCTCAGACACTTACATGTATTAAAATCCAAAGCAGTATCTCTGTCAACTAAAATCTCAGCATCCCAATTTTAGACCATGTTTGGCATGCTCTTAGGCTTGGGTTCCAAGATAAGATTCACTATATATGTATTTATTAAAATTCCTTTAGATCACTTTAATCAATAATCATTTTAAGAAGTGGGTTAAGAACATACATTTTTCAATTAAATCAGCATATGTTTATTATAAGTAAATAAAATATATCCCAATATATTCCCCTTTAGGAATATTTCCATATTAACGTAGGATAGTTAAAACCCATGGATGTCATGATACTGCTTTGAATATTACTGGTAGAAATAATCAACATTCCAAAAAAAGCTATTTACATGAAAACACTTAAACTGAATATTATAATACCTGTTGCAGTCAAAAAACAAACCATAGAATGGTAATATTGAGTATTACTAACAGTTTCCATGAAATAAAACTAATAATTGCTAAAATTTTTGTAAATAATAAAATTATTGTTGACTAAAAATAAGCTTAAGAAATTTAGATCTGGACAATTTGACTTGGGAAATGTTGCTAATAGAAAAAAGAGGCACAATATCAGTAACATCTACAGATACCCATGACAGGAACTATAATCTATAAAATTCTGCATGGACAATAAAGATTAATAAATCAAATGTTCATTTTAAAAAATAGGTGGAAAAATGTCCAAGTTTGAAATTATTGCAATAAAATAATAAAATTTTAAAAGTTAAATATGAGAGTGAGACAGCTGAAATGGTAAAGTAAGAAATCCAGCAAGTCCTCTTCATAAAAAGAAGTGATAAAAGTAGATAAAATTGCTAAAAATAATAATTTTGAGACTCTTGAAGTTAACTGAAGGAATAAAACAAATTAAGAAATGTTTAATTAATAACATTGCCTGGGTATGCTCTCTCTCATCTCCAATCCATCAAGCACAATAAGTTTGCCAGTTCTATTAGAAAGATAAAAGTCAGAAGAACCAATTTCTTTGTTGCCAAAGATTCACTTGATGTGCAATGGAACACAAACACACACACACACATACACACAAAATCCATGCTCAGTGGATTATTAGCAGTAATAATAATTTCTGTGGCAAGCAAATTTCTGTGAGCCAAGGCCTCTGCTAACTAAAACATCAGCTGACTAGGTAGAAGTTAATGAGATAGCTGTAAAGCACCTTGATTACTTATTCATACAACCCTTGCTAAATAGTAAGCCTTATAAATGCTTACGAGAGATCATAAAAGGCCCTATCTTCTCCACAAATCCCAGGCTAAGTACTAACTTAAGGTATTTATGCACAATATCTGACCAAATAATGGCTGACCACTAAACTAAGATGACATAGAATGACCCCAGAAAACCATATTTTCAAACAAAAATAAGAATTAAAACCTGAGGGGAGTATTAGACTGCATACTGCAGAGGAAAGAGATTAAACAGATTTAGTGTAGGCAAATTACAAACAAAAACACCAGCAACAACAACAACTATCAAGGTAGGAGATAGAATCTATATGTTACAATATGTTATCCAAAATGTCCAAATTCCAAAACAATGTTATCACCTGTGCTCAAGTCAGATATTGGACTTGACAGACAAAGACTTAGTGCAGCTATTACAAATACGTTCCAAGAATTAAGAACAATGTTTAAAAAAATTAAAGTATGACTATAACGACTCAACTAATAAAGAATTTCAATAAAATAAAGCACTTATAAATAATTCAAGCAGGAATTATAGAGTTTAAAATTTAATAACTAAAAATTTTTAAACTTACTGGAGAGATTCAACAGAAGTTCTAAAATATAAGAGGAAAATATTGGTAAACTTGAGGATTGCCTTAATAGAAATGTGATCTAATTTGAACAACAGAGAAAAAATAATGAAGAAAAATGAATAGGACCTTGGAGAAATTTGAGAATTCAAAAATACCAACATACATGTAATGGGACTCCCACAAGGTGAAAAAAGGGAGAAATAGGAAGGAGGAACATGCCCCAAATTTTTATCAAAATTTGGTCCATTAAACTCAATAAAACTGGAGTAAATTAAACGTTACTGTATCTACTCAACAAAGCCAGAGTAGAAAAACACAAATACATCTAATATTATACATCATAGAAAAACTGTTGAAAGAAAAAGAGAAAATCATGAAAAGAGCAAGATCTTTTTAAAAAGTATAACTCATTTTATACAAGGAAACAACAACATAAATAACTCATTGCATACAAGGAAACAACAACTTTCTTTTTCATCAGAAAGAATGAAGTCTACAAAGAAATGGAATAATCTATCAAAGTGCTTAAATTTATAAAAACAAAAACAAATCTGTCACCAATACTTCTCCAGGGAAATTAGGAAAAATAAAGTCATTCTCAGGTAAGTATTTATAGAGTGAATTTATTCCTAGCAGATGTACAAACTGAAAACAACTCAAATGACCTTTCATGGCTAAATAGATATACAAACAATGGTGTGTTAAATGGAATACTCTTGGAAAAATAAAAGAACGAAGATTCACATAACGACTTGAATGTATCTCAAAGGCATTACACTGAGTGAAAGAAACTAGCCTCAAAAGATTATATATGGTACTATTCCATTAACATATTTTTAAAAGACAAAACTATAGCAATGGAGAAGAGCCCAATGGTTGCTATAGATTAGACATAGATAGAGAAAGTAATCAAAAGAGGTTAGCACAAGAGAGCATTTGGTGTGATATAACTATCCTACGAGATATGTCAATTAAGTTCACAAACTCACCTAGAAAAAGTACTATTACATAACTTATCACTGAATGTCATCATGGTTACCTTCAAAGTATTTCCCTTAGGAAGCTATGCACTAATGCCAGTGTCTAGTCTATCCTTTAATGCAATTTTGGAACTTACTTTCTGGAATGGCCATAAAAACTGTCATCATATTTCCCCTAAGGTCCTGAATGTCATCAAAGTGTCTTCCTTTCAATATTTCCTGTGTCTTAGGATAAAGTAAAAAGTCACTGGGGACCAGATCAGGTAAGTAGAAAGGGTATACCAATATAGTTATTTGTTTATTGGCTAAAAACTCCCTTTTAGACAGTGCCATGTGAGTGCCATGTTACCTAGTGCATTGTCCTGATGCAAAACCCATGAGCTGTTGGCAGAAAGTTTGGGTCATTTTTGTTCAACTTTTTCACACTGCCTCTTTAGCACTTCCAAATAAAAAATGTGGTTAACTGCCCAGTTGGTACAAATTCATAATGAACAATTCCTATGATAGCAAAAAGGTTAGCAACATTGTTTTGACTGTTTTATTTTGACTGATGGAACTTTTTTAGTTGTGGAGAATTGGCTGACTTCCATTGTGCACTTTGACAATTATGTTTCATCACCAGTGAGAACACGGCCCAAAACATTGTCTCGCCTCTCCAAAAGGACATTGTAAACTTCAACTCTTCTTTGCTTTTGTTCATCAGTGTGCTCCTTTGGGGCCATATTTGCACACACTTTTCCCATGTTAAGATTTTCAGTTAAGATGTTTCTGTCTCTCTACTGATGTTTACTTGGTCTGCTATGCTTCTCACAGTCAGTTGATAATTTTGGTGCACAATTTGATGAATTTTTGCAATGTTTTCATCAATTTAGCTCATTACTGGCAATCCTGACCTCTCTTTATCAGTAAGACTTTCTCTCCCAACAGAATAACATTCAATCCATTTTTTGGCTGCTGTTTTCTTCATGTCATTATCCCCATAAACTAGGACTAACATGCCCCTGATTGCACTTCCACTCTAGCTAAGTTTAACAAGAAATGTAATATATGTTTATTGCTCTAATTCAAACTCCAACATTCTCACAACAGCATGGAAATACATGCAACCACAGTAATGACTGCCACTCAGCAAGACAGTGACTGACACTTTGTCAACATAAACACAGCTGTGAGACATTGAAATACCTAGGTTATGAAACCTTACCAAGTTGTTTATATAGTGCTGCCAACATTAACTGTTAGGTGATATGTTCACGAACTTAATTGTCAGATTTTATATATCTTACATATGGTAGTGGTAACATGATAAAATTCATAGAAACATATGCCAAATGTCATCTTTATGATAATTAGCAAAAAATAAAACAAAAAAATTGAATCATATACTCACAATAGATATATTTTTGGTATATAAATTATATTTTAACAAGTTATAAAGAAATAAAGGTTAGCAGGCAACTAAACAGCATAATGCAGGCAGGACTGCTAAGGGTACAGATCCTGAGGAATAAAAGTTTGGTTCATCCTAGCAGACAAGGAATCATGAAATTCATAAAAAGGATTGAGTTGGCTTAACAAAATACATACCACAAAACTCTTCCTTCAAAAAGTTACTGGTATATTTATCTAAAACTATTCATAATAATAAACTTAGTATTTGAACAATCTTGGGGAAAGAATGGCTGTGACTAAGAAGCTCGTAAGGAAAAGCTCAATCTCTATAGAATACAAGGAAGAAAAGCCTGACTAAGCTAAGAAATGTACTTACATGATCCCTTATAAATTCAAGCCAAAAGATATTTGAAGATGGCCAACTGGAGCCAGCTTTCCACAGAGGCTCCTGTCCAGAAGGAGAGTTAAAGGATAGAAGTTTAACAAAAAAGCCAATGGTTCAGATATGAGCCAAGAGAGAATGTTGAAGAATGCACATCAACCCTGCTGAGACGAGCTGTGACCCCAAGAATACAAACAAAAGGTACAAAATCCATCACCAAGCAGATGAGAGTCCCCTCCCCCATGAGAATGGCTCATAGTATACTCTGTACAAACAAGCAAGTGGAGTTCAAATATCCTCCCATTTTATCCCACAGGAGAGACCCTCTAAAAACTGGACCTCCTTCCCCAACTAGGGTGCCATGGCACTCTTCTGTCAGGTATAAAACTTATGTATTATCTGCAATTTTGAACTCCAAGAACTCCCCTCCACTCCCACCCTGAGGTCTGAAAGCCTGTCCCTCATGGAGTCCAGATTATTGGTCATTTTCTCAAGGGCTGTGGATGGGGCATAGGCTATTCCTGACCTGTGCAGATTCTCTGGCATGGGAGAGGGGAGAGGATAGTCAGGTGAGAGAGAACCTGAGCTGAGAGGAAACCATACAGGAGTGGTGGTGCCCTGAGGCTCAGATCTGCAGTCGCAGCAGTGGGAACACTAAGGCTCACACCCCTGAGGATATTTTGAAAGGACACTCCCAGTCTCTCTGGGCAACCAGAAGAAGCTGGGAAGCTTCTCTGGTAGCAGCCACTGGTGGAACAGATCTGGGACAGAAACGCAGGCCCCGTGAGTAAAGGGTAGGCCTGAGGAGGTACCGGCCTGGGTGGAGTGTGGGGACTAGAATACGCACGTGCAGAGACAGCAGACTCCCAGGGTGGGGCTGACCCAGAGGACTCCTTCACTGAGTCCTCAGATGCACCCAGCACTCAGGGGACCATAGCTGAGACAAAAGTCAGTAGACAAAGGCTGGAACTGATAGCTAAGTTCCAATGTCTGACCGTTCACCCCAATACAAACTGCAGCTGAGACAGGGCACTGGCACAGACAGGGCTGAGTTTCTCAAACAGTGTCTGAGCCACAGGGAAAGATAGTCGGGACAGAAACAAATTCAGTGAAGTTGTTCTGTTCTGTCAGCAACACCAATCAGGGGCAGGGCTGGAATTTAGTGAAACACCCCAGCCTTCATTGAGCAACTGAGGATATCAGGCCTCACTTCCCCCTGCTGGATAGTGGCAGAGAATGGCGGCCTGGCCAAGGAGACATAGATCTCCCTATGACTCAGGCAGGCACAAAACCCATGGAGCATCTGCTCATTGGAAGGAACTGGGTCACAGCCCTGTGGGGTTACCAGTGACTGAGTGTGACAGAGGTTCAAGGTGGGAAAGGAGACATCAACCTTCCCAGACTAATTTATTTGCTGTGTGGGTTCTTCTGAGCTCACAGAGCACCAGAGCACTCAAGCTGCCAGCAGACCCTTGCTATCTAGTTGATGGAGACTTTTTGAGCTCTCCCACCTGAGAACGGTGCTGACTAGGACAATTGATTTGGACCTCTTGAACAGTGCCAACCACCAGAGGACTATCCAAAATGGTACTCTGTTGTGTGTGGTTGTAGAAAAGTTTGATTTTCCTTTTCCAATTGGTGCCTGAGGGGGGCAGGGTGAGTTAATTGCTGGTATTTCTTCACAGTAAACACTTCAACCCAGAGTAACCAATTCACTAGGGTAAGACAGAGACCAGCTGAAAATAAGACAGAGCCACTTAGCCCCAAGACACCAAGAAAGTTGCCAGTTTCTCAGGCCATAACACTGTACAGGTCCTTGGCAAAGCTGTAGGGGAAAAGGTACAGACACCAGTCCCAACTTTTGGGCAAAGGACTCCTGGAGCCCCCAACCCAACTTCTCCTTATCTTCTCATCTAGCCAAACAGTGTAAAATAATCATGGGGTAGAATCAGCAGAAAAGCTCTTGTAACATGAATAACCAGAGTAGATCAACCCCTCCAAGGAACAAATTGGCAGACACAACCAAAGATCCCATTCATAAACACATGGCTGGGATGTCAGAAACTGAATTCAGAATTTGGATTGCAAATAAGATCCAAAAATAGAGGAAAAGTTGGAATTAGAACTTCAAGGAGCATTTCAAAAGTTGTCTCAAGAATTCAAGGAATTCAAAGACAAAATCACCAAAGATTTTGATACATTGAGACAAGAATTGGCAGCCCTCAAAGATCTGAGAATCACAGTAGAAACCCTCAGTAAGAGAATGGAGCAAGCAGAAGAAAGGATTTCTGACATTGAAGATAAAGCTTTCAAACATTCCCAAACTCTCAAAGAAGAAGAGAAATGGAGAGCAAAAATGGATCATTCTCTCAAATAGCACTGGGATCCTTTGAACAGAAGCAATATTCGCCTGATAGGGATCCCTGAAGGTGATGAAGTGGCTTCACAAGACACAGAGGCTCTTCTTCACAAGATTATGAAAGAGAAATTTCCAGACATGCCAAGAGACTCTGAAATTCAGATAGCAGACAGTTTCAGAACCCCAGCACTACTCAACCTGAATAACACATCTCCCAGGCACATCATAATTAACTTCACTAAAGTTAATATGAAGGAGAAAATTCTGAAAGCAGCCATAAGTAAGAAAAGCATAACATACAAGGAGAAGAATATTAAAATGACTGCAGATCTCTCTGCTGAAACCTTTCAAGCTAGAAGAGGGTGGTCATCGAAGTTTAATCTCCTAAAACAAAATAACTTTCAACCCAGGATCCTGTATTCAGCTAAATTGAGTTTCATTTATGCTGGATAAATTAAATACTTTAATGAGATTCACATGTTGAAGAAATTTGCCATACCTAAACCAGCTCACCAGGATATTCTCAGACTATCCTCCATAATGACCAGTGCAATCCTCCACAACAAAAGTAAACCAACTCAGAAACTTTTTAACAAATTCCAACTTCCACAGTGGCCAAAGAATTAAAAATGTCCACTGGACTTTCAAAAAATTCAATACCCAAAATTCCACCTAGCTTATCAATATTCTCAATTAATGTGAACAACTTAAACTGTCCTCTAAAGAGGCACAAGTTGGCTGACTGGATACAAAACTCAGGCCAGATATCTGCTGCATACAACAATCTCATCTTATCTTAAAAGATAAATATAGACTCAGGGTGAAAGGATGGTCATCTATATTCCAGGCAAATGGAAAGTAGAAAAAAGCAGGAGTTGTAATCTTATTTGCAGACAAAATTGGCTTTAAACCAACAAAATTAAGGAAAGATAAGGATGGACACTTCATATTTGTTAAGGGTAATACTCAATATGATGAGATTTCAATTATTACATTTATGCACCCAACCAGAATGCACATCAATTTATAAGAAAAACTCTAACAGACATGATCAACTTGATTTCTTCCATCTCCATAGTAGTTGGAGATTTTAGCACTCCATTAGCAGGGTTGGATAGATCCTCTGATAAGAAGCTAAGCAAAGAAGTTTTAGGTTTTAACTTAACCATTCAACATTTGGATTTAACAGACAACTACAGAACATTTCATCCTAACAAAACTGAATACACATTCTTCTCATTAGCCCATGGAACATACTCCAAAATTGATCACATCTTAGGTTACAAATCTAACCTCAGCAAATTTAAATGAATAGAAATTATTCCTTGCATCTTCTCATACCATCAGGGAAGAAAACTTGAAGTCAGTAACAAAAGGAAACTGCATACTCATACAAAAATATGGAAGTTAATAACCTTATGCTGGATGACAGATGGGTCATAGGTGAGATTAAGAAGGAAATTACCAAATTTTTGGAATGAAATGACAATGAAGACACAAATTATCAGAAACTCTGGGATACTGCCAAGGCATTCCTAAGAGGGAAATTTGTAGCACTGCAAGCCTTCATCAAGAGAGAAAGAGAGGATGTTAGCAACTTGATGGGACATCTCAAGCAACTGGAAAAGGAAGAACACTTCACTTCCAAATCCTGCAAAATAAAAGAAATAACCAAAATTAAAGCAGAATTAAATGAAATTGAAAACAAAGGAATTATACAACAGATCAAAAAATCAAAAAGTTGGTTTTTTTAAAAGGTCAATAAAATAGACAAGCCTTTAGCTAACCTAACCAGGAAAAAAAGAGTAAAATCTCTAATTTCATCAATCAGAAATGATAAAGAAAAAATAACAACAGACCCCTCAGAAATTCACGAAATACTTAATGAATATTACAAGAAACTTTATTCTCAGAAATAAGAAAATCTGAAGGGAATTGACCAATACTTGGAAGCAAACCACCTTCCAAGACTCAGCCAGAATGGTGAACAGTCCTATATCAAGTTCTGAAATAGCATCAACTACATAAAATCTCCCTAAAAAGAAGAGCCTGGGACCAGATGGGTTCATGTCAGAATTCTACCAAACCTTTATTGAGGAAATAGTACCTACATTACACAACCATTTCCAAAATATAGAAAAAGAAGGAATACTACCCAACACATTCTATGAAGCAAACATCACCTTGATCCCCAAACCAGGAAAAGACCAGCAAGAAAAGAAAATTATACACCAATATCACTAATGAATCTCGATGCAAAAATATTCAACAAGATCCTAACAAACAGAATCCAGCAACACATAAAACAAATTATAAACCATGACCAAGTGGGTTTTATCCCAGGAATCAAGGTTGGTCCAATATATGTAAATCTATAAATATAATTAAACACATAAATAAATTAAAAAACAAAGACCATACGTTTCTCTCAACTGATGTAGAAAAAGCTTTTGATAATATCCAGCATCCCTTCATGATCAGAACACTTAATTGTTATAGAAGGGACATTTCTTAAACTAATAGAGGCCATCTATAGCAAACCCACAGCCAATATCGTAATGAATGTAGTTAAATTGAAATCATTTCCACTTAGATCAGGAACCAGGCAAGGTTGCCCATTGTCTCCATTGCTCTTTAACATTGTAATGGAAGTTTTAGCCATTGCACTTAGGGAAGAAAGGGCAATCAAGGGTATCCACATAGGCTCAGAAGAGATTAAACTTTTACTCTTTGCAGATGATATGATTGTACACCTAGAAAGGGATTCTACTACAAAACTCTCAGAAGTGATTAAGGAATATAGCAGTGTCTCAGGTTACAAAATCAACCCTCATAACTCTGTAGCCTTTATATATACCAACAATAGACAAGCTGAAAAAACAGCCAAGGACTCTGCTCCGTTCACAGTAATGCCAAAGAAGATGAAATATTTGGGATTTTACCTAACAAAGGACAAGAAAGATATCTATAAAGAGAACTATGAAACTCTAAGAAAAGAAATAGCTGAAAATGTTAAAAGAAAAACATACCATGCTCATGGCTGGGAAGAATCAACATTGTTAAAATGTCCATACTACCCAAAACAATATACAATTTTAATGCAATCCCTATTAATGCTCCATTGTCATACTTTAAATATCTTGAAAAAATAATACATCATTTTATATGGAATCAGAAAACACCTCAAATAACCAAGACATTACTCAGAAATAAAAACAAAGCAGGAAGAATTACACTACCAGACCTCAGACTATATTACAAATCAATAGTGATCAAAACAGCTTGATACTGGCACAAAAGCAGAGTGGTAGATGTATGGAACAGAACAGAGAACCAAGAGATGAACCCAGATACCTACTGTTATTTGATCTTTGACAAGTCAATTAAAAACATTCAGTGGGGAAAAGATTCCCTATTTAACAAACGGTGCTGGGTGAACTGGCTGGAGACCTGTAGAACTCTGAAACTAGGCCCACACCTTTCACCATTAACTAAGATAGAATCTTACTGGATTAAAGATTTAAACTTAAGACAGGAAACTATAAAAATTCTAGAAGAAAATGCAGGGAAAACTCTTAAAGGAATCAGCCTGGGCAAATGTTTTATGAGGAGGACTCCCTGGGCTTTTGAAGCAGCATCAAAAATACACTACTGGGACCTGACCAAACTAAAAAGCTTCTGCACATCCAAGAACACAGTAAGTAAAGCAAGCAGACCGTCCTCAGAATAGGAAAAAAATATTTGCAGGTTATACCTCCAACAAAGTTTTAATAACCAGAATCCACAGAGAACTCAAGCGTATTAGCAAGAAAAGAGCAAGTGATCCCATCTCAGGGTGGGCAAGGGACCTGAAGAGAAACTTCTCTGAAGACAGGCACTCGGCCTACAGACACATGAAAAAATGCTCATCATCCTTAATCATCAGAGAAATGCAAATCAAAACTACTTTGAGATATCACCTAACTCCAGTAAGATTAGCCCACATAACAAAATCCGAAAACCAGAGATGTTGGCGTGGATGTGGAGAAAAGGGAACACTTCTACACTGCTGGCAGGAATGCAAACTAATACGGTCCTTTTGCAAAGATGTTTGGAGAATACTTAGAGATGTAAAAATAGACCTGCCATTTGACCTTATAATTCCTCTACTAGGTATATATCCAGAAGAATAAAAAAACACATTACAACAAAGATATTTGTATCAGAATGTTTATTGCAGCACAACTCATAATTGCTAAGTCTTGGAAGAAGCCCAAGTGCCCATTGACCCACTAATGGATTAATAAATTATGGTATATGTACACCATGGAATATTATGCAGCATTAAAGAAAGATGGAGACTTTATCTCTTTCATGTTTACATGGATGGAGCTGAAACATATTCTTCTTAGCAAAGTATCTCAAGAATGGAAAAAAAAGTATCCAATGTACTCAGCCCTACTATGAAACTAATCTATAGCTTTCATATGAAGGCTATAACCCAATTATAGCACAAGAATATGAGGAAAGCAACAAGGGAGGGGAGGATTGAGGGTAGGATGGGTGGAGGAAGGGTAATTGGTGGGATCACACCTCCGGTGCATCTTAGAAGGGTACAGGTGAAATTTACTAAATGCAGAATATAAATGTCTTAACACAATAACTAAGAAAATGCCATGAATGCTATGCTAACCAGTTTGATGAAAATATTTCAGATTGTATATAAAACCAGCACAATGTACCCCATGATTGCATCAATGTACACAGCTATGATTTAATAAAAAATAAATAAATAAATAAATAAAATTCATGCCAAAAAAAGCCTCATCCCATCACTATTTTTCAGGGCATAAAAATAGTTCTATCAAGGGCAGCGCCTGTGGCTCAAAGGAGTTGGGCGCCAGCCCCATATGCCAGAGGTGGTGGGTTCAAACCTAGCCCTGGCCAAAACCTGCAAAAAAAAAAAAAAAAGAAAGAAAGAAAAATAGTTCTATCAATAGTGTTTCAGTGAACCTGGGGACTATAACAGCAAATTGTTTCATAGAGGCTTTCTAGCTTTTCTCCTTCAAAGATATACCTCATATGTCTCATATGACTCAGGAAGATGTATACACATTTATTTTCATAGGTGTTTTTTCCCATGCATGGATACAACAGAAGTAAATTATCATGGGGGTAGGCAGACTTTCCAGCAACAGTTCAACACATATTGAGTACTTCCTATGTATACACTAAAAGCTTCACATATAAAAATATTTGAGATAACTATTATCATTCCCATATTATCCTGAGCTTTGTAGGGCTCAGAGGTATTAAATAATTTTCCTCAAAATAATGTAGTTATCTGAAAATATCCTATAAAAATGTATTGTTACCATTTTACAGGTGAGAGAAGGGAAGAGACTTAGCAAAATTTACATCAATAGGAAGGGGTTGAACTAGATTCACTATGTAGTTTGATCTAACTACAAATTTATATACTTATCAAGGTAGAATTATAGCACAGGCTTTAGAGATAAAAAGATTTGGGGTTATATTTCCACTTACTAGTATCATGTCCCTGAGCACACTACTTAAACTCTTTGTGTCCTGGTTTCCCCATTGAAAAAATGAGAATAATAATACTTACTTCAAAACATACTCATAAATATAAAATAGGTAAAATATGTATGGAGTTCAGCACATAGTAGTTACCCCATAAAAACAAATGTTATTATTATCATTTTAATCTTACTCCATCAACTTCAGTTAAATTAACTCATCAAATGAACTCTGATGAACTGTGATACAGAATTAGATATCTTTAAGAAATCTGTAAGGGAAGTCAAATTCTCAGAATGCAGAGAACTGAGGTGAGAAACCAAAGGGGTGGGTTCTGATTGGCCAGTGAATTCTGTGACATCTTTTACAACTACTTCTGCATTGGTTCTTTGTTTTTCTAAAATATCACTGGGTTACACAGTAAGGATTTTTATCATTGTTCCATGTTAATCTTTTTGTCCCTTTGAGGTCAAGGACGACTTATAGCCGTTTCATGTGTTCCTCCCATATTTATAATCGAATTGAAAATATACATGTGGTGGGTTATAAGGCTATACTGTGTGTGATCAGATACCTGTTGTCTATAAATGTTTAGTTAAATAATTTAACATCTCTGAATCAATATGTCAGATAAGCAAGAGTCAAGGAAAAAAATTATAAAATATCTTTATTTTATCTTCTATTTTTTCTTTAACCTGGCCTACACAATAGGAGAAGTACTTTTCCTGCCATCATATGGCAGGAAACTCAGGCAATCTCATGAACTATTTTTTGTAACACCATATTAAAATCTTTTAATGCAGAATATAAAGGTCTTAACACAATAACTAAGAAAATGCCATGAATGCTATGTTAACCAGTTTGATGAAACTATTTCAGATTGTATATGAAACCAGCACATTGTACCCCATGATTGCATTAATGTATACAGCTTTAATATAAAAAATGTTTATTATATAATTTATTTGAAAAGATGCTAACTTTGTTCTCAAGTAAATTTTAAACAACTATTTAGTCCCAAACATGTTTAAAGAAAACTTCACACCTTTTATAAATGTAGAATTTCAGTTTAAAAATATTCTGGAAGACATCTCCATCAGTGGTGAGCCATGCAGGATCCAAGTGCTAAATACTGTTTCTGCTTTTCTTGTGTACAGTTTTTACTCCATTTGTCTTGATCCCATCTTGATCTTTGTCTTGGTATATGTTCAGCACTGAAGGCCAGATGCAAATTCAGTAATTGTTCCTTATTCCTTCCCTTTCTCACAAGGAACCATGTGTAATTTATGACCTGGACAGCTGTTCGCCATTTATTGGAGAGGGCGTGGCTGTAGTTAGGAATGGCTGCTTTACGGCCTTTATCTTTCGTGGATGTGTTTGGCAAATCAGTCTGCAGTGCAGGGGAGGATGAAAGGAGGTGGACTTAGGCACATCTTTCATTGGTTAAGTAGCTGATAATCTAACTTTTAGTTCTGGAAACTGAAAATAGAAGTTTCTGGAAACTGTAAGCACAGTTTAAGTTGGGTTTCAGAACTATAGACATGGTTTTAGGTGGGACTGAAATAACTAAGAAAGATTTATGATTTTAAATCCATAGTCCATAAATCTTCATTAAGAAACAATTCAGTTTTGGCCTGGCTCACTCAGAGGTCACGTGGCTGCTCACCTCAGCTGTACATTAGCAGGAGAGGGCCCAGTGTTTATAGATAGAGCTTGATGAGTTTGTCACTGACTGCCGAAGAGGTCAGGAGGTCAGCATGCCCAGGTCTGTCAACAGCAGGGAAAGGGCAGTATAGTCAATCCACAGATGCTCCTGAGATCTTGTCCAGTCTACGCAGAACTGCGAATATCTGCCTTATGCTTGAACTTACCTGGGACATCTTGCTGGTTTAGTGAAGAAAGCTGCACAAACTTGAAACTTTCTGCAACCACATAAAAAGGCTTGTTCTGTGCTTTGACACACACAGCCATCTGGCTGGTTCCAATCTTGTTAATAATTCCTCTGTTTTCAACAACTCCTTGTGCACCAACTAAAACAAGATCTTCTTTCCTTTTAGTCTAATGACTTTTATGCTTACCCTTAGGTAAAAAAAAACTTACATGGTCAATTTAAATGCCAATACAAGCTCAGTTCAGTAATTAAAATTTTCTGCTCCAAAATAATGAACTTGTCCTGTTTTATAGTTTCTGATACCTCCAGGAATAAAAGAAAG
This sequence comes from Perodicticus potto, assembly GCA_963574655.1. Lineage (NCBI taxonomy): Eukaryota > Metazoa > Chordata > Mammalia > Primates > Lorisidae > Perodicticus > Perodicticus potto. The sequence continues at coordinate 3,360 of CAUYRH010130937.1, read as the reverse complement.
GAACTAGGAGAAATGGTGTAGATGTAGAAGAGTCTTCTAAGCAGTTCCTGGTCATGGGGTTCTAACAGAAGATGATATCCAGATATTTGGGAGCAAGAATGAAGCAGACAGCCCAAATGAAACTATCATTTTAAGTAGTTATACAGAGAGGCAGAAATGTAGGACAGAACAAATAGATTAGAACATAGAAGAGAAACATACTTAAAGGCTTGGTGCCTGTAGCTCAACGGGCTAAGGCATCAGTCTTGTATACCTGAGCTGGCGGGTTCAAATCCAGCCTGGGCCTAGTAAACAGCAATGACGGCTGCAACTGAAAAATGGCCGGGCATTGTGGCGGACACCTGTAGTCCCAGCTACTTGGGAGGCCAAGGCAAGAGACTCGCTTAAGCCCAGGAATTGGAGGTTGCTGTGAGCTGTGATGCCACGGCACTCTATTCAGGGTGACAGCTTGAGGCTCTGTCTCAAAAAATAAAAATAAAAATAAATAAAGATAAAAAATAAAAGAAACATACTTAAGAGACTCCCTGAGGGACGAGACCCCAGCAACATCATCTCTTTAGGCTTCTGTGGCTTCTCTGGATGGGTGATGAATCTGTGCAAACAGTAAGTACTTACATAAAAATCTCTAGGCAAATGTTTGATATAATTATTCCTACTATCATTGATTTAGAGACATTGGATAATTCTACAATTTGATTTTTAAAAACTTAGGACATTTATGCAGTAAAAAAAATGAGATAGCTTATGATCAATGCATTTACCTATACAGATGACAGTCCTTGAGAGAAAAATGAATTAAGAATTGTGTTATGCTTTACTCAGGGAAAACAGTCAAGACCAATGTGATGAAACCATAAAAAGAAGACTTTTTTTAGCATAGATTATTATATAATGAGTAGAAGTGTCCAAAGATGGAATGTACTTCCTTGGAAGACAGTGAGTTCCAGTTTATAGGGTGACTGAAAAACAGTACTACGTTGTAAGCAAACTGAAAACACCAGATAGGGCTAGTCCTAAACATTCTCTAAAGTCCCCTACAGACTTATTCTCAGGTTTCATTAGATTTTGCCTCCACCCTCCATTTTCCAAGCTACTCTGTACTTCCCTCAAAGTACTCAAATTTTAATTCACTTATGTGGTGCAGAGTAGCCCTTCTCAGTTATTTTCTTATTTTCAGAGCAAGTCAGGGCATAAGCAGTTCCAACAAATATCCATATAGGATATTTATTTCACCATCTGTAGTATTTATAAATATAATGGATATCCCTCTCTGCTTCCAGCAATACCTTGGAAAAAGTTATTTATCAGAAAAGTGGCTATTAGCACCTACCCCTTTCCCTTTTGCGTCTATTTTATAACTATGGATTTTTCTCGCTACAAAACTATTAGATGAGCACATAAACACAAAATGTCATAGTTATTTCAGAATATGACAGAAACCATTGAGACCATTCAAAATCTTCAGACAGCAATCCTTAAATAGGCATATGAATTGGAAACATGTAGAGAAATTATATATAAACACATATATGCCTGAAACCCACCCTCGAAAATTCTAAATGAACAGATGTATAATGAAACACAAGCAAATGTATTTCTTAGCTACGGAGATTTTTCTAATACACACTGCAAGTTAAAAAGTAATGCCCAAAAGTCTTCTGGGCCTCTAACTTAAAAGTTTTAAACCATATAGCACTTTTTTCTATTTATATGGAAAAGGGAAGCAGTATCTGCACTTCATGGATGTATGTACTTGTGCACATGCACACATACTTACTTCGTAGTGTTCTTTCACTTTCCCAACCATTAAAGCATCAATGATAACATTCTAGGTACCTAGCCCTCAGGTAGAAGAGAGAGTCATATTCCTGGCTTTAACTTTACAAAAAAGAGTTCTTGAAATCTATAGCCATCAAAACAAGCATTTTCAATGCAATATCTGGGCTTTCTGAGAAATAATCATTTTCTGTCTATTTGTATTTCAGTAGCTTTGTCTCCTTTTGTACTTAGGGAAACTGAAGAATGGAAGGTGAAATTATTGCTCAAGGTTGTAAAATCAGTGATAAAAATGGAATTTGAATACAAGTTTCTTGCCTTCCATTTCAGTGGTATTACCATTATCTTAAAATTTGACACCAAATGAGAGGTAACATACACAGGTACTTTGAAGATTAAAATTTCAATTGTATGTGAATAAACACTTTGATTATATCTACAAAGGTGAAATTATAGGAAAAATTTATTCAGATTTGCCTCATATAAATTTTGTCTAGAGATGGCTAATGATAAATCATATGCAAAATATGCAATCCTGAGAAACCTATGAGTCAGGCAGTGGTATGCTAGTCAGTGTTGTACAGCTTATCTCCAGGCTGTGAGATTCCCAATTAATGGAGGTTGCTGATTTCCATGAAGCATATACTCCCACCATGACCAATTTCAAGTTACCAACATGATGTCAGTCAAGTAGCAAAAGTCTCTGAAAATTCAAAAAAAGCAGATTAGAAGCTGCCTTCAACACACCACTGAAGCCAGGGTTGTTTCCTCAGAGCAAAGGCTGACTTAAACATTTACTTATTACAATACAAGAGTTTTATTGGGATGATACTCTGATGTGCTCTAAGAACAAATATCCATTAGCATGAATAATTATCATCAAAGTAGTATAGTTATAACTACTTGTAAAACGTAGCCTTTTCTTGAAATTTCCCAAAGACAAATATAAAGAAACTCTTAAGTCTTTACACACAGAGTTTTCTGGATAGAAGTAATAGAAATCATAAGTGCTAGAAATTCCTGCCTGGTTCCAGTTCTAAGTGGAAATGCGTTCACTTTTTTTCTCCTTTTAGTATGATATTGGATGTGGGTTTGTCCTAGATGCCTTTTATCAGTTTAAGCAATGTCCCATTTGTGCCTATTTTCTTTTTCTTTTTTTTTTTATTGTTGAATCAAAGCTGAGTACATTAGTGCAATCAAGGGTTACAATGCTGGTTTCACATATAATCTGAAACATTTTCATCAAACTGTTTAACATAGTCATCATGTCATTTTCTTAGTTATTGTATGAAGACATTTGTAGTCTGCATTTAGTATGTTTCACCTCAACCCGTCTAAGATGCACCATAGGTGTGACCCCACCATTCATCCTCCCTCCACCTATCCTCCCCCCTCTCCTCTCCTCCCTTGCCACGTTCCCCATTTTCTTATGCTATAATTGGATTATAGCCTTCATATGAAACCTTTAAATTAGCTTCATAGTAGGGCTGAGTACATTGGATACTTTTTCTTCCATTCTTGAGATACTTTGCTAAGAAGAATATGTTCCAGCTCCATCCATGTAAACATGAAAGAGGTAAAGTC
>CAUYRH010130933.1:0-17556 GCA_963574655.1 Perodicticus potto | reverse complement strand
ACAGCCTTTGTATTAACCTGGATGGAAGTGGAACACATTATTCTTAGTAAAGCATCACAAGAATGGAGAAGCATGAATCCCATGTACTCAATTTTGATATGAGGACAATTAATAACAATTAATGACATAGTGGAGGTGAGGGAAGGGGAGAGCAGAGAAAGAAAGAATGAAGGAGGGGTGGGGAAAGGAAGAGCAAAAAGAGGGAAGGAGTGAGGGGGGTGGGGTTTTGGTGTGTGCCACACCTTTTGGGGGCAAAACACGATTGTAAGAGGGACTTTACCTAACAAATGCAATCAGTGTAACCTGGTTTCTTATACCCTCAATGAATTCCCAATTAAAAAAAAAAAAAAAAAACTAGTGCGCCATGGTTAAAACAGCCAGGGCAGATCTGCAGGCCAGATGTGGGAAGATCTCACAATACATTGTTGGGTGAGGAAGCCATAGGAATAAAAAAAAGAAAAAACACCAGGGCACTCTACCTCAGGCAACATAGTAAGACTCTGTCTCAAAAAAAGAAAAAAGAAAAAAAATATATATATACATATGTGTGTGTGTATATATGTATATACACTGTGTGTGTATATATGTATATATACACACACATATATCCCCAATCCAACAATTTCTCATCATCACCACTCTTAGTCAACACACAATCATCCAAGACACAATCATCTCTCCTCTAGACCACTGATGGCCTCTCAGCTTTCACCAGTCTATTCTCTACACAGTGATCTTTTGAAATCATAACTCAGGAGTATACTCTTCCTCCACTTAACTTTTCCATTTGACTTTCCACTTAACTCCCATTTGACTTTTCTATTTACTCGGAAAGTCAACGCCCCGGCAAAAGCCTACAAGACTTTACCAGCACTATCCAATAAAACTTTCTGTGCCAATGGAAATGATCTACATCACCCTTCTACTACAGTAGCCACTGGCTACATGTGTTTAGTTAGCACTTAAAATTGTGACTAGTGCAACTGACAAAGTGAATTTTCTATTTTTATAATGTAAATTACATGTAAGGAGCCACCTGTGGCTAGAGGCCACCATACCAGAAAGCCCAGCTCTACGAGATCTACTTTCTGTCCACTTTATCCACCTCCTGCCAGAGCTTCATCACAGTATGAAAGCTCCCTTAAAGTCAGATGATGATATTCCTTTGCTCAAATATTCCCATCTTACTCAAAAGTCTTTACCTTGATTTACAAGGCCTTACATGGTTGAGACTCACGCACTTCTCTGACCACAGCCTCCATCTCATTTTCTTCCTTATTGACTCCACTCCAGTCAGAACTCCACCCTCCTTAGTGGAACACACCAAACATACTATTTCCTCAGGGCCTTTGCTCCTGCCATCTCTGCCTGGAACATTCTTTTTCCCAATACTCATATGATAAGCTCAGAGCTTCCCTCCTTCCTTTAGGACTCTGCTCTAATGTCCTCTGATGAGAGGCTGCCCTCTTCTTACCTAACCTGAAAGCCCTATCCAAAATAGTACCCTCCTACCCTATCGCTACCTCCTTACTTTGCTTTTTCTTTATAGCACTTACCTCCATCTGAAGTATTCTGTTTGTTTATTTATTGTCTGTCTCCTTCAGCAGGGGCAGGGTCTCAAGCTCATAGTACCCCTAATACCTGAAACAGTACCTGGCTCCGAACAAGCATACACATACACAAAAGCTGAATTTGGTGAATGAATATGGATGGTTCTGTGGTCCTAAAGACTACTTAAAAGTCTCAACTCCTTGGTCTGTGACCTAGCACACTCCTGCTGCTATTCCCTGGGGAGAGGTTAGGGATGGGTTTCTCTCTAAATATAGTATTTGTAAGAGGGTTGCTGGGTACTTTAACTATTTCAGCCCTAATCCTAACCATGGTATGAAAACAGAGAGGTTAAGTAAACTACTCAAGTTCATCTAGAGTGACCTTCACTTTGCTTCTCATGAAGGGGTTTCCATAGGCAATAAAAAAAAAAACCTTTTAAGGGCAGCTGCAAAGATATCTTTAAAGAGACCACATAGCTTCAATATTATATCTATTGACTCTATTCTTTCACTGAGGAAAAAATGAGAATAACTAGTTTTGTAATGGACTAAATGAAAAATAATTTAATACCGTTAACAGCAAGTGAATACTACTCCCACTTTCATCTTTTACTCCTCCCCTAAATGGTCTAAGTCCTTATTAAATTGCCATTAGATTTTCAAAATGCTATGCTAAATAAAATATTGTTGGCCTTCAAGTTTGAAAATGATGTTGCTGAGAGTGCTGGTTTTTTAAGCTTGATTTCTTACAGTCAGCAAATAAAGTAACGGTCAGTAAATTCAAGACCAGGTCCACAGAATGGATCAGCTTCCTTTTAACCTGCTGGATAAGAGTGAATGGTATTTTTTCCCCTATGTTTAACATATTAATGAGGAGCAGTGATGACCTAAGTACATTCAAGCCACAAGTAGTCAAAATAATTTTTGCCATTACTTTTAATTACATAGGCCATGAAATCTTCTAGTGGAAATTGCAAACTATAAACATCACTTTGTTTCACATCCTGTTCTTTTCCATTATTGTCAGACAGGGCACCAATGAATATGGAAATTATTTCTTTGGCCACAAAAATAAAGATTCGTTTGGAGGCATCCACCAGACAGAGAACCTAAAAATTTTTAGGGACACTGAGACTCCTGTTTCCAAAACTCTCCCTTGTCAGAGTAGGAAACCAGATCAAGCAATTTGCTGCAAAGCATAGACACTGTGGCTGGGTGCAGTGGCTCACACCTGTAATCCTAGCACTTCTGGGAAGCAAGGTGGGTGGACTGCCTGAGTTCACAAGTTCAAGAGCAGCCTGAACCAGAGCGAGGCCTCATCTCTTTAAAAAAAAAAAAAAAAATTGCCGAGCTTTGTGCCAGGCGCCTATAGTCCCAGCTAAACTGGTGGCTGAGGCAAGAGAATCGCCTGAGCCCAAGAATTTGAGGCTGCCGTGAGCTGTGATGCCATTCACTGTACTGAGGGTGACAAAGTGAGACTCTGTCTCAAAAACAACACAAAACAAAAAAACAAAGCACAGACACTGTGACACATTCAGTGTCCTAACTTCCCTGCAGTCAGTGTGTTTTCACCAAAACCCAGTGATTGTCCTCCAACTGATCTGTGGGGGGAAGAGAAGAGAGAAAAAAAGAAATTTCCGCAGAAAACCTACATATGACTCTTCTGACGCTGCTCATAGTTATGAATTGCAAATTACTTTTCAAAATTACTTCTCTCAAAATACCCAGACACCTGGCCACAGTCTGCCAACCTAATGCTAAAATAGGCACCTTGATCAGCTCACCCTGTGGCTTTAACCATTCAGCTACAATTGACCACAGCAACAGACATCTTTGCCAAAAGAAATATGAACAACTCTGGGAACTGATTACAAAATTGGGATTGGTCCAAACTTCTCAAAAGTGATGGCTCTGTTGTCTGGAATGTCTCACAGCCAGGACATTTTTCTCACACGTCAGCTCACGTCAGCTCCATATAATGAAAGCAATTAGAAGAAAATCAGATGTGCACAGAGCTTCTCTCTCTGCCTAATATGGGAATAATAATTAACTGTTCAAAAATGTAAGCATTGGCTCATGGCTGATGATTCACCTTTAAAGTTGTGCAAAGAAAAAAGCCAAACCTTTGGAAAGCAACTTAACAATGTGTATTAAGAGTCATAAAAATGACCAATCTTTTTGAAACAGTAATCTTACGGCTAAAAACCGATCCTACGAAATGACCCAAAAGAAAAAATGTTCACTCATAATGTGAATCAACCTAAATGCCCAATAATAGGAGAAAATGTATATTATGGTACATCTTCCTACTGTCATTAAAAAACGAATCATGAAGACTGTCACATTATTCAGAAGAACAGTGAGGACAATATTAAAAAAGCAGAATATAGATTATAAATCTGCATTATGATTATAACCATGTTCAAATATATTTGTATATAGACAAAAATGAAATGGCAAGATTAGGGGTGGTTTTTCTCCCTTTTTTCTGGACAGTCTGTAATGTTGATACACTGTTTTAATAATTTTTAAAAGGAAAAAATGTTATGTACAATACTTCACATTCCCTTCTATATAATAAATCAGCACATAAATACTTTAGAAAATATCAAGAGCTTATTTCAAATATTTGTCCTTTGAAAATTAGGGACAGGGCACTTGCCCAACATTTGACAGCCAATAGAATATTCATATCCATTTGCTTCAACACCTCTGACCTCTCCAAAGTCAACCTAGATTCACCTAAACCCAGAATATAGTCACATCAGAAAGGGATAAGTTTCTGCCTCTGAAAAACTGGCTCACAGCCACCTGAAACAAACTGGCCACCTGGCCATGGGCATCTGGGACCCAAGCCTCTACTATTTCCAGGGAAGACTTGATGTGTGAAAACCTCTAGGTCTACTCACTGCAACCAGCCCTGTGCGCTGGACAGCAAGTAAGCCCTGGACTTTGGACCTTGTTAAGCCTTTGTTTCAAAGATTCTTTTTTTAAAAAATGAATTTCTTTCTTTTTTTTTTTTTAAACAGAGTCTCACTTTGTCACCCTGGGTAGAGTGCCGTGGCATCACAGCTCACAGCAACCTCAAACTCCTGGGTTCAAGAAATTCTCTTGCCTCAGTCTCCCAAGTAGCTGGGATGACGAGCACCTGCTATAACACCTGGCTATATTTAGAGATGGGGTCTCTCTCTTACTCAGGCTGGTCTCGAACCTGTGAGCTCAGGCAACCCACCTGCCTCAGCCTCCCAGAGTGCTTGGATTATAGGCGTGAGCCACTGCGCCTGGCCAAAAATGGATTTTTTCACAGCCAACAGACACCAAAACTCTCTGCAGAATGATGAAGAGGTGGGGCCTGTCCCTCTTGCTACCAGGAACAGTTAACCACCTCCACAAATAGTGCAGGGAATGAGTTTTAACCTTGATTACACAGGCTCCTTATTCACAGACATAGGTCATTAATGTTTATGCATGAAATGAGACAGTTTTTATTATAAAGATCATTAAAAAGGAGAAAAGAACTAACTTCTACAGATTTGTTCCACTGTCTTGGGATCAAAATGCCCATAGGAACTCAGAAATCTGTCTTAAAATGTAGCTATTACTACACTAGTGCTTAGTAAACTCAAACACAGTCATCCCCAGATGTCAGTAAATAATAAGAAATAAAAATAGAGCTGGGTATGCAGGTATGCACCTATAGTCCCAGCTACTAAGGAGGCTGAAGCGGGAAGAAACTTTGAGCCCAGGAGTTCAAGACCAGGTGAACAACATAGAGCATATCTCTACAAAAATAAAAATTAAAAAACATCCTGGGCGTGGGTAGCAACACCTGTAGTCCTAGCTACTCCAGAGACTGAGACAGGAGATCTCTTGACCCCAGAAAGTTGAGGCTGCAATGAGTTACGATTATGCCACTGAACGCTAGCCGAGGTGACAAAGCAAGACCTCGTCACTTAAAAAAGAAAGAAGAAAAACAGACCCCATTTTCACTATAGATATATATGAATTATACAGTTCCAAATGAATGGTTGTGTCAGTGATTCTTCACAGGGAAAAATTTTAATATTACAGGATCTTTTTTTATCTATCAAGCTCTTTCTAAACCATCATACCTATGTTGTTCAAAAATTGTTGAGACCTCAGGTCAAGGAGACACTCATGTTGGCTTTCAACAGAAAATGTGCTTCTCTACACTAAAATGGCCACTTAAGCAAGAATGTGGAAATGATTTATCTCACAATGTTTAAAGTTGGATCTTCACTCCAACTATGTCAGACTGCACAATCAGTCAGGGACACGTAGTTATATGTTCCTAAATAAAGAAAAGCACTCTAATAGCCAAAAGAGTTGAGTATCTAACACACTAAAATTACCTTAATAAAAGTTAAATTACCCACATCCCAAACAATAAAAAATCACTGACAATAATAATGTTTAAGTATCAAGAACAGCAGAACATAAAATGATCTATTTACATCACATAGACATCTTCCAAAACTGGTGTTAGGCTAAACAGTGATATTAGCAGCATAAGTCAAAAAGAAAAAGATAAGGAATCCAGTGATATAATCAGCATGAAAGCATAGACTGCTGTCCATTGTTCACTGGAGTATCCCCAGGACCTGTAGGTTCTCAATAAATATTTGTTGAGTGAATGCACAAATATAAAAACATAGCTCATCAAAGTAAAAACACAGTTTGTGTGTGTGTGATAAAATTATAGGCCATGCATACGTGTCTTAACAAGTTGGAAGACACGCTACCCACAAATGAGTATGTTTGCTACATACTATATTTAAATATTGGGTACTAAAATAATTTAAATATAGATCCTATATTTAATACATGGTTAAGATACTAATAGAGCCAATTGGGGCCATTCTAAAAGACTGTCTCTGAAAAGTCAATCATGTTGGAGTTTCAGAAGTTTCTTGGTCAATTTGACTAATATGTTTTGAGTAACTCCTCTCCAATCTACTTTAATCTCCTCTACCCCCTAATTTACCATTTCAATTATGTGTACTAATTGGACTCAGAAGCTGCTTCTGGCAGCATTAGGAAATGAGACACAGTCTAAGACACATCTTAACTCTTCCCAAAGCAGCAAACTAAAGTGTATCCACCCCATTCTTCTCTAGCTCCTTATCCTGTGTCCTTCCTTTGTAGCACTTATCACAAACCAGTTATCTTGTTTGTTTGCTATTTTCTGTCTGCCTACTCCCATTAGAAAGTTACTTCCAAAAGAGTAAGAACTTTGACTATGTTAGTTTAGCACTGTATTCCAGCACCTGACACAGTGCCTGGTACCTTACAGATACGTACATATTCAAATTTTTAAGAGCGAATGAATAAGTGACTAAGTGTCTTAGATCCAAGGATGATGAAATAATCTATTGCTAGGTACAGGAGGATAAAAAGTCAGAGAACGTTTTCACTTCTACTCTAGACTGTTGTATTACAACATGACATTCTCCTTTTAAATAAGATTTGGTAAAAGGCTTTCTAAGGAATTGACATACCATCCACAAATGAATGACTCAAGTCTTCCTATTCCAGATAGAGCCTAAAAAAAAGTCCTGATAGTTCAAAGTTTAACCTGCTCTCAAATTTAAGGAGAGGCCCAGATTCCCCAAAATGGTCTTTTTCTAATTAAAGTATTAAAACTTTAAGATTTGAGCTATGATCTGCAAGTCCATTCAATTTAATAAGTAACTCCAAATTTCCTATCATTCTTCTTATAGTTAAAAATAGTCAATTTGCTAATTCAACAGTGAATCTATAGAAATTCCATTGAACATTTTAATTTCTTCATTTTGCCTTAACCTAGCAACTTTAAGATACTTTGCATTTTTTCATAATATCTGGATTCTCAGGAAAAGACTTTATCAGGGCCTTCTTTCCTGAGCAGTAAGTATGAAATTAGATCTAGACCTCTCTACTTTTACTACTGTTTCAATTCTAGCTTAATTTGCATTCCCTGAATTATTATTACATAGTTTTACAACAGTCAGATTCTTTGGGTATATCACATCTATGCTACAAATCTACTCTGACTAATCTTGGGGAGAAAAGATTGTGTTGATATTAATCCATACAATGTGTTGAATATGGGACACTAAAACTTAAATAAACATACATCAGATAAATTGTTTTGCAATATATTCATACATAGTACACAGTGATATTTCATAGTATTGCCATGATAATCTGAAGTCTAGCTAAAACCTTTAAAAAGTATAAAGGTTCAACATTCAATTTCAGCTATTTACTTGCTTTCACCACCCTTTCCATGCCCTGGGTTCAATATAATAGATAAGACTTTTGCTCATATCAATGATCATTCCAAAACCAGGTACAGAATGGATATAATAACTTGGTTTTGTTTTTGCACAAATATTACAGCAACATTAATGGAGACCAATGTAAAAAACAAAAATCACTCATAATGCTGCCGTTGTACTGAATCAAACAAAACTATTCTTACATAAACAATTTCAAATTGCATTGGGATCTTATCTTTTTTGTTTTATATATTTCCATGTTGCTAAACACTTCATATTTATAATTTCCAGTGAATATGCCATCTGATAAAATTCCATAATTTTTCTGTACTCCTTTTGTGGGACCCTTAGTCATCTCTCTTTTGTCTGGAGGAGACCACCATAAATAAAACATTAGGTACATCTCATTATGATTGTAAAACAAATTTTTAGGCTGGGGTTACCAAGTCAAAGAATATAAAGATTTTCACATCTTCTTTACATTTCAACACAGATTTAAAATATGGGTGTTCCAGGAAAAACATTAAAATGAGTATTAAAAGGCTATTACTTTGTTTATGGTTTTTTTTTTTTTTCCTACATTTCTTTTTTTTTCAGTTTTTTTTTTTTTGGCTGGGGCCGGGTTTGAACCCACCACCTCTGGTATATGGGGCCGGCGCCCTACTCCTTTGAGCCACAGGCACTGCCCTATTTTTTTTTTTTTTTTTTGAGACACAGCTTCAAGCTGTCACCCTGGATAGAGTGCTGTGGCATCACAGCTCACAGCAACCTCTAATTCCTGGGCTCAAGTGAGTCTCCCGCCTCCACCTCCCAAGTAGCTGGGACTACAGGCACCCGCCACAATGCCCGGCCATTTTTTGGTTGCAGCAGTCATTGTTGTTTGGCGGGCTCAGGCTGGATTCGAACCCGCCAGCTCAGGTGTACTTCGCTGGCGCCTTAGCCCATTGAGCCACAGTCACCAAGCCCATTTTGTTTATGTTGTAAAGAGCACTACAGAAACAGGAAAGAAGTCACATGCAATGACTGGTAAGCTCAGCTCAGAACTCTGTGGGAAGCTGTGGTTCCGTTACAGTGAAAGTTTAAGAGATGTGTCCCCAAAACCTGTTAATTTTCCTTAGCACTATTTTGGAATAATTGTTCATAAAATTACCCACATTCTATTCAGAACCCAGACTTAAGGATGCAAAATATATGCTCTGACAGCAGACATCTTACCTGTTTTGTTCACCATTGTAGGACCAGGACCTTAAACAGAGCCAGGTAGGGATTAGGTACCAATGAATCTGTTTAATGAGTGGTAAAAAGATTGAAGAAAGTTTAAGTTTACTACATCTGCGTAAGCTGGGCAGATCGTTCTTTTTCTACGTGAGGAATTTTAACCTAATGATTTACAAGTTACTTGACAAATCTCTTGGTCAGAACCCATCTCATGGACAAACGATAATAGCAGAGCATTAAGTACTGGGCCCCTTACGGAGGTCAGGTTCAAATTCTAACACTTCTCTGCTACGCTTACCTCATAATGTCTGTCCCACACAGATTGACACCCTGATACACACAGCAGTCTTTGATGATGTTTTGCAGTTTTCTGTTTTTGTTGTTGTTGTTGTTGTTGTTGAGATAGAGTCTCACTCTGTCACCCTAAGATAGAGTGCCATGACATCAGCCTAGCTCGCAGCAACCTCAGACTCCTGGGTTTAAGTGATCCTTCTGCCTCAGCTTCCCAAGTAGCTGGGACTACAGATATCCACCATGACGCCTGGCTAATTTTTCTATTTTTAGTAGAGATGAAGGTCTTGCTCTTGCTCAGGCTGGTCTCAAATTCCTGAGCTCAAGCAATCTTCCCACCTTGGCCCCCCAGAGTGCTAGGATTACAGGCTTGCCCAGTTAGACCTATTTTAGAGTTTAGAAAAATTCTATGTATATTCTAATGACATTGGATTAATGTATCTTCTCTGTATAGGAAGAGCAACATCTCTGATAACTAACCACAGGAGCCAAGCTGGGATAAGAAGTTTTCATATCAGCATTCTAACAAAAGATCAATATGATGACAGTGAATTTAAATTTCACATTAATCTAAAATGGAGTGAATAATATTCCAATTAAAAGATGAGAGTTTAAAGACACTTAACATTAGCTTACCTTAAAGTAGAATATTCGAATTAAAGTAATCGTGTATTTGTATATATGTAACTTTACATATGCTTTTTGTTTCCCATAATACTGACACTTAACATTAAGTTTAGGCCACCTTACTTTTGCTGCTTTTTGGAAAGCTGTAATTTTTACACATACTTATGTCACTGTAGACAAATTAGGCTATATAAATAAGCCAAAAAAAAAAAAAAAACACTCACAATCCCATCACCCAGATACAACACGTTGTTAAGCCTTCCAGACTTTATCCTATGCATAGTCTTACAAAAATAAAACATGAATTGTTTTACACTTTATTTTATAACCTATATGTCTCTCTGTGTGTGTGTGTGTATATATATATATATTTTTTTTTGAGACTAGAGTCTTACTTTTTCACCCTCAGTAGAGTTCAGTGGCTTCAAAGCTCACAGCAACCTCAAACTCTTGGGCTCAAGTGATTCTCTTGCCTCAGCCTCCCGAGTAGCTGGGACTACTAGTCCTGAGCAGCTGGACAGCTAGGATAGTAGACAGGTGCCTGCCACAACACCCAGCTATTTTTTTGAGACGGGGGTCTCAGTCTTGCTCAGGCGATCCACCTGTCACAGCCTCCCTGAGTGCTAGGATTAAAGGCATGAGCCACCACACCCGGCCTTATAACTATATTTTTAAAACTGAGTAAATGTTGAACATCTTTCCATTTTTATAACATCACTTTTAATGGTTCTACTTCATAGAAATAGGTTATTTTTCACTATTATTATTATAACAGTGCTGCGATGAACATCTTTGTTCATCTTTGTAAACATCCCATAATCTTCCCATAGAAAATATCCCTAAACTTTGAGCATAGGTTCAAAAGTTCTGTATGTTTGTTTAAGGCTTTTCTGAGACATTTTTGAGATAGAGTCTTGCTCTGTTGCCCCAGGTAAAGTGCAGTGGTATCATCAAAGCTCACTACAACCTCAAACTTCTGGCTCAAGCAATCCTCCTGCCTCAGCCTCTAGAGCAGCTGGGATTACAACATGTACCACAATGCCCCAGCTAATTTTTTTCTACATTTAGTAGAGACAGGTTCTAACTCTTGCTCAAGCTGGTCTGGAACTCCTGACATCAAACAATCTTCTAGCCTTGGCCTCCCAGAGTGCTAGGATTATAGGTGTGAGCCACCACTCCTGCCCATATTTTAAGGCTTTAGAAATATGGTAAACTGTAAGAAGGCTGTAATTTAACCTATCAACTGGCAGCACATGAAAGTTTAGATCACGTTATCACATGCAGTTATATTAAAGTTATGTTTAAGTTAAATGATGTCTTAAATAAAAATGTAGGCAAAACCATTAACAAAAGAAAAACAGCCAATAAGAAAACAATCTTCAAAGTAATCACAAAAATGCAAACTAAAATGATTGCATTTCTACTCTATCAAAAATGGGAACTTTTCTTAGAAGAACAATAGCTAGAATTGGCAAGGGTAGGCATAAGGTGGGTACTTTCCTATGTTCCAGATAAGTAAATAGAGAGGCACAAACTTTGTGAAGGTCACTTTAACAGCAGCAAAGCACTAAGCATTTTCAAACTCTTTAACCTCATGTATTCTACTTACAGACTTTACCATTTCAAAATAATCAGAGACAGAAATAAAAAATTATATACAAAGGCATTCCAAATGTTACTTATTCCGTCACCATCGCAGTGAAGAATTACCAACAACCAGTAGGAGAATACCAACTCCAGAGTGTGGAGTAAAACGATACACACACACTAAATAAATAAATAAAAAGGACAAAAATGTATATGCATAGCAATACCAACCGACAGAAACTCTGTCTCTAAGGAAATACAACAAAATGTTATTTGAGCGCTGGATTTTTCCCCCATTGTTTCGGTATCTTATAACTTTTCTTTTTTTGAGACATCATCTCATTTTGCTGCCCTCAGTAGAGCTCACAGCAACCTCAAACTCCTGGGCTTCAGTGATCCTCCTCCTCAGCCTCCCAAGTAGCTGGGACTACAGGCGCCCAACACAAGACCCGGCTATCATTTAGAGACAGGGTCTTGCTCTTACTCAGGCTGATCTCCAAATCCTGAGCTCAATCAATCTACGCACTTTGGCCTCCCATCTTCCAACTTCTTAACAATAAATATGGTATACAAATGTAACATATAAAAATATATGCAGTCATTGGACTATGTTTTTTTTTTTTTTTTAAGTAAAAATACTACTAAATCCTCTTTAAGCACCGGAGTTTTATCTTATACATCTTAGCTTATACTATTAATGAAAATTGTTCTTGAAAAGGAATTATGATATTTTTGCTTCCAAATGTTGTTCTGTATTTCTGAGTAGCTCATGAAAATGTTTAAAATTTGTCTTTCTTTCTTTGTTATTAGCTTTTAACAACAATGTAACTTTCCATTGAAGGCCTACCTATGGCATGTGTGGCAAAAAAAAAAAAAAAAAAAAAAGTTCCCCTCCAATAAAGACAGAAAGAAAACAAAAAAAAGAAGATTGATCATTTATTCTCCATTTTATCACTTTGTGCAACTATCTGAGACATTTGGAAACAGAGCAAGGAAAAGGAAATGGGACAGAAGCCTGCTTAATTATTTGTTTATTCATTCAAAAATATTAACAACTTGTTTTAAATACTGATTTAAAAATAAGTCACAAACAGAAACTCCTTTTTCCCCTTCCATCTCTTTCCCTCCAGAATGGACAAAATCAAGACAGTCATGTATAAGCTCCCCTGCTCATTCAGAGGAAGTGCTCCTTTTTATCTTCTAGAACAGTGTTTTCCAAGTTAAAAAATTGGCTTTAGGTCCCATCTCGCACTTAAAAAAATGAAATAGAATAAAATACATCAGGGTCAACAAAAATATATTTTCTGTGAAAACTTTATGTCAATTTGTGATTTGTACTTTATGGGTTGTAAATGTAATTTTTTTACTATGGAGTCATAGAAAAAACCTTGAAAGCTTCCATTCCAATGTAATGGAGTAAAAATGAAATCAACAATAAACTATTGTCCCCCACCTCTAATCAAAACTTAAATCCCAGGGGCGGCGCCTGTGGCTCACTGGGTAGGGCGCCTCCTCCATATACCGAGGGTGGCGGGTTTGAATCTAGCCCTGGCCAAATTACAACAAAAAAAATAGCCAGGCGTTCTGGCGGGCGCCTGTGGTCCCAGCTACTTGGGAGGCTGAGGCAAGAGAATCGCCTAAGCCCAGAAGTTGGAGGTTGCTGTGAGCTGTGATGCCATAGCACTCTACCAAGGGCGATAAACTGAAACTCTGTCTCTAAAAAAAAAAAAAAAAAAATTTAAATCCCAGGGCCAAGCACAGTGGCTCATGCCTGTCATCCTAGCACTCTGGAAGGCCAGAGACAGGTGGATTGCTTGGGCTTGAGACCAGCCTCAGCAAGAATGAGACCTCATCTCTAAAAATAGCTGGGCCTTGTGGCAGGCACCTGTAGTCCCAGGTATTCTGGAGGCTGAAGCAATAAGATCATTTGAACCCAAGAGTTTGAGGTTGCTGTGAGCTATGATCCCAGAGCCTCTACCTGGACCAAGAAAGTAAGACAAAAAACAAAAATTAAATCCCCAAATTAAGTCTTCCTGGTAAGTATGAAAAAATAACTTAAGGTAGAAGAATTTATAAGTTTTGAGCCACTCAAAATCAAATGAGGAGGGTTTGCAGTATGACCACATTAAATACTCGTTAACTTCTTAGCACTCAGTTTACTTTTTATACCGTAATTATACAACCTATTATAACCACAAACCTCAAATTCTCTGTACTTCTACTCTGCTGGCCACACTCCTCTTCTTCATTTAAAGCCTTCCTTTGTATCCTCTGGAATTCATATTCCTCAATTAGAAACTCTCCTACAACCTCACCTACTTGGCATTGACTTGAATCTCCCTCTCCCCACAGTCTTCTCCAGAGAATGCTCTTTCATGTATTTAACAAATATCGAGTAGATTCCAAGTGTCAGCCAATGTGTAACGCGCCAGGAATACAGTAATGGACAAAAGTGACAAATGCAATGTTCTGAGAGTCACTGGGTTTGCCCTCTTGCAGGAACAGAGGAAACACGTGTGTCAGGAGAGTAGAATGCAATCTGAGAAAAACTGACAGGAGGGAAGCTGTGTAGTATTCACCGAAAGTTGGTTTTGTTTTTTTTTTTAAGAGACAGAGTCTCACTTTCTCACCCTTCGAGTACCATACTGTCACAGCTCATAGCAACCTCCAACTCATGGGCTTAGGTGATTCTCTTGCCTCAGCCTCCCAAGTAGCTGGAACTACAGGCATCCAACACAACGCCAGGCTATTTTTTTGTTGCAGTTTGGCTGGGGCCAGTTTTGAACCTGCCACCCTGGGTACATGGGGCCGGTGCCCTACTCACTGAGCCACAGGCGCTGCCCTCACCGAAAGTTTGATTCTAAGAGTAGTAGGAAGCTTCTGAAGCTAGCTGAAGTTTAAAGCAGGGGAGTGACATCATATGAATGATACTAGAGGAAGATGGATTATATGGTGACAAAAATGGAAACAGAAGACTTGAGAAGTTAAAACAGCCTGAACAAGAGATAACGGTGGCTTGGACCTGAGAGGTGACAGTGGAAATAAAGAGAACTGATTGGAAATACATTTTACAGGTCAACCAACAGGATTTGCCAACAGACTGAAATGTGAAGAATGAACAAAGACTAAGGTTTGGGCCAGGGTCCTCTTCATCCCACATTACCCCCTTCCTTTTGCCTTCTTGGAAAACTGGCTTTTTTTTTAAAAACACATACTCATTTTATTGATCAGTTTTTTGTCTTAGAAATCCTGTGGGAAATCGCAAAGGAAATGAAAATCTGGTTTTGTAAACTCCTTACTGGTCTTGCCACTTCCTTTAGATCTTCTTGTTCTTTGCCACCTCTCTTTTTCCATTTCATATTTGTATCTCCTTTATTCCACAGAGAGATCCCAATGCTCTGTTTCATCTGCTCTATCCTCTCCTTTCCTCTCCTGGGCACAAAGAATGGGAATTTTGAATTGTTAGTCCAGTGTTCAACAAAGTCATCATTGAATAGCTCACCCTAATTCTGGTCCTGAATACCCATTCCTCTACCTCTTCACTGAACTGTGGATGAATCTGAAGTAGGAAACTAAATGACAGCACAAATACGATACGAAGTCAACTAGCTTCTTTAAGCCTCATGGCAATTGGCTACATCCTTCTCTTGGCTGACATTTACTCAGGGCCTGAAGAACACTAGAAAGGGCTCCTCTCCTCCCTATGTTCTGCCATCTTTCTAACTATCCTCAAGATCCAAGTGGACCAGCCCCTTCACTCTGCCCCTCATTTGATTCTGCCCTGCACCATGTCCACCTCTCTCACAGTTGCACCCTAGACCTTGTAAGCCCCAACCTGTTTTATCACTGAAATGAATTCTGGCATTCTACTCTGAATGCAACATTTCCTCCTTCTAGATTCCTCACCCAATCCCCTCACTATTGTTTTGTAAATCTTTCAGGATTCTCCTTTCCCCTGTCCTGTCCCTTTCTATCTAGCTTAGATTCCACACCTATATCCAACATTTCACTTTTCCTATTGTAGTCCCGCTGCCTGGCACTTCCTTGCCCACCCATTTCATTTGATACCGCTAACTATACAGTCATGCTCAACCTTAGCACTTGTTTTCCCCATGTTTGCTCCAAACCTACCTATCTCCTCATTTTTACATCTCCATGATTCCTACACTAAATTTCCAACCATACAGATCCACAGCCCCTCACTCCTTTCTCATTGTACTTTCCTTCAGGCCCTTCACTGTCATAGACTTAAGTTCCTTGAGAGGAAGGACCATATATTAGTCTTGATTCTACTGTTAGCAGATAGCAGTGCATAGCACTTAATAACTACCATTATGGAGTGATGACATAATTTAAAAACCAAAATATTAAAAATAGAGTTATTTATTTATTTATTTATTTATTTATTTATTTGAGACTGAGTCTATGTCGCCCTCAGTAGAGTGTTGTGGCGTCACGGCTCACAGCAACCTCTAACTCTTGGGCTTAAGAGATTCTCTTGCCTCAGCCTCCCAGTAACTGGGACTATAGGCACCTACAACACCCAGCTATTTTTGTTGTTGTTGTTGTTGCAGTGGTCATTGTTGTTTAGCAGGTCCGGGCTGTTTTTGAACCCTCCTGCCTCAGTGTATGTGACCAGCACCCTAACCACTGGGCTATGGGTGCTGCTAAAAGTAGAGTTATTTTTGAGTGGAAAAGTGAAATCATAACCTTAGATATTTTACTAAACTTACCTATTTGTTGTCCTTTATGTGTATATGTAAAGGAAACACTGACCCACTAGGAAAATGATGTAAGATCTGCTTATCACCAGCAAGGACTGATTTTACATTGATCAACTCTTTTGATCTCCCTGTGACCAATGGTATAAATCCACAACATATCTGGCTAGTTAGGATCTATTTAGCGGCACAGAATATCCGAAACATGGGCTATTGTAAGCAGTCATTTATTCATTTGTAATTGGCAAATTTTTGCTAAAAGAGCTAATACTGAAAATCACCCTTTAAAAAATGTATACCATTAAATCTGCTGGAAGACACTGATTGGTATATGTCAATATGTTTTATTTATTTATATTTTTTGAGACAGAGTCTCACTGTCACCCTGAAAAGTGTGCTATGGTGTCATAGCTATAGTAACCTCAAATTCTTAGGTTCCAGTGACCTTCTTGCCTCAGGCTCCCAAGTAGCTGGGACCAAAGGGGCCTCTCACAACACCCAGCTAATTTTTCTACTTTTATCTTATTTTTTAAAATTTATTTTGAGATGGAGTCTCACTTTGTCACCCTTGGTAGACTGCCATGCATCACAGCTCACAGCAACCTCAAACTCTTGGACGCAAGTAGCTGGGACTATAAGCACCCCCCAGAACGCCTGGCTATTTTTTTTTGCAGTTTTTGGCCGGGGCTAGGTTTGAACCTGCTACCTCTGGCATATGGTGCCGCCCATGCCCAGCTATTTTTAGAGGTTTCGCTCTGGCTCAGGCTGGTCTCAAACTCCTAAGCTTAGGAGATCCACCCACCTCGGCCTCTCAGAGTGCTAGGATTACATGGGTGAGCCATCACGCCCGGCCAGACTTTTACTTTTAGTAGAGATGGAGACTCACTCTTGCTCAGGCTGGTCTCATACACCTCGACCTCTGAAAGTGCTAGCATTATAGGCATGAGCGACCACACCCACTTTATATGTCAACATCTTGAAGTATGAAGTCTCAACAATAAAGCAAATCTGTTAATCTTACACAGATCTCTTTTATTTTTTGCTAAAAATCACCAAATGTGGGCGGCGCCTGTGGCTCATCGAGTAGGGCACCGGCCCCATATACCAAAGGTGGTGGGTTCAAACTCGGCCTCAGCCGAACTGCAAAAAGCAAAAAAAATAGTCGGGCGTTGTGGCAGGTGCCTGTAGTCCCAGCTATTCGGGAGGCTGAGGCAAGAGAATCACCTATGCCCAGGAGTTGGAGGTCGCTGTGAGCTGTGTGACGCCACAGCACTCTACAGA